>SNQJ01S0044815.1:33705-49610 GCA_010110895.2 Picea sitchensis
AATAGAGTAGGAAGTGGTCGTATCTTGTTTTGTCCACAGACCTCAGCAAGGAGCAAAAGCTTGGAGCGCAACTCGGAGCGTGCAAGGACAAACGTCGATTAAAAGTTACTTCTATTATCCTTCCTTCTCATGCGTTAGGCTTAGATAGATTTGAAAGGAAGTCAATGTCCACGATAAGCATTTTTCTGTCTAGGGTTAAGGTCAAGCTCTAGAGGTTGATCTACTTGTCCGTAGGTAGATTTTCCTACAACAGAGAGCCACTACCTTGGATTGGTGTCCAGGTGATGGTAATTTCATACCACTAGATATAGTCCATCTTGTGATGAGATCTTCGATCCTCCAACTAACCCCTTAAGCAATCTATCATTTATTCTTATGGATTCCCATTTTCTTACAGAGAATAATTCCATTGCTTTCTCGGGGGATCCTAGGTGAAGCATCTAGAAGGTTTATATGTAAGATTTTGTCTTTTTTCGAACAACAATCCCTCTGGGCCCTCAACCACTTCTTCCCGTAGAATGAGGGACAACCGCTTCTTGGGTCAATGCACCCTAAAATACCAAGAGACAAGGAAATGGGAGGTTTAAGTGATGGAAAGTGGTAATTATGGCCAAGAATAGTACGATGGATATTTAAGGGAGTTCCTAGTAGCAAACCCATTTTTTAGGAAGACCACTTACTAGGGAACAATGTCAACCACCAAGGTGAAATAGGGAAAAAGGAATAATGTCCAAGCATATGTCATGGAATCTAAAGCATTCTAAGATAAAACATACTAAAAGTGCCTCAAATATTTAAATGACACTCACCATAATACCTGACTTGTACCTCATGGAGCAAGGCCCAATGCCTCTTGGAAGATAGGTGGTGTGGTGCATTCCATCTGAAAATTTTGACCTATGGGGTTGTGAGAAGGGTCTCCATCTATGCAAGTGGATGTTATCGGTCATGTTGTCTCTCAACAATCCATATCTGCAGCCTGAGGGCCTCGATACATAATCTCCTTAGTTATCCCACAAAATAAGGATAACATATGGCTCCTACTTGGGGAAATGTGATCGTCGTAGAGTGCATGAGATTCACAACATTTCCTGGTAGACCTATTCCTTCCAAAACTTAGACAAAAAAAATCAGAGCATCTAGGGTGGTGCTATCACCCTTTGTCCATATAAAAATCCAAATAAAAACTAATCTAAAAAAGAAAATTTTAGCACTTTTTCAAAAATTTGTAAACTAATCATGAAATCAATACGCAAGTAGAGAAAATGAAAAATGAAATGCATATAAACTAATATGAGAAATCAATATGAAAATGCAGGAAATAAAAATGACCTACCTACTTACCTGGGGCCTTATCGCCTTGAAGATCAGATGATGGGTGATGTCGGGTGAAGTCATACAACTAGTGCAACAAGCTGCCCATTTCATGAAAGCATCTCACCCTATGCTTAATCATGTAATACAACAAAGATAATTCAAGAATATATTAATCATGAGTATAAGCACATATATAATCGATCATGAAATAAAAAGCATGGAGATGGGTGGGAGGGAGGAAATCCCACTGGAAAGAGAAACCATCAACTTGGTCATCCCTCCTGAAAGTTTAACCACAAGACTAACAAATCCATCTGTTGTTCCTGATATTAATTATAAGGATCAGAGAATAATGTCAGACATCAAAGGTTTTAAAATGAAGTATTTTGTGAGTGTTTTTTCTACCTTCAGTTTTTTGAGAAATAATCTTTTAAAAGAAATTAATAATAAGACAGTATATAGGTTGTATCTCCTTATCTGAGACGCAATTTGAATGTCAAATGATATAGAAAGATTTATAAAAATGTTAAACAAAGTGAGGTATCAATTACAGATAAATCTCACCTTGTTTGCAGTAGAATAAAAGTAGAAGATGCACCCTTGAACAGGATATAAAAATGCAGTAATTCATGCAGAACACGGGTCTTGTTTTACTTATAGTAATAACAGAGGAAAAGATTTTACTGAATGAACTCCTTATATAAATTGATCATAATCGAAGTAGTACTAAATTGCAATCAATCACTCTTCAAGAATTACAGAAAGAAATTCGGAGAAATGGAAACACAAAAGGAACACATAACTCAAATTGAACGAAACTTAGAATCTTTGTCTACACTTGTATTAATACTCAAAAAGAGTTTGTCTTTTACATTCGGCAAGAAGCAGTCCTGAATAGATCCAAAATCTATGTATTTATACAAAATTTGTCACAACTAAATATTGTTGAACTTCCCACAATATTTGACCAAAAATAGAATACATCTGAATAAAATAACAACATGCAAATATTGTTGAGTTTTGTTGGCACATCCTCTGTCTCTTCATCTTCTTGCCGATGCACTCACTTTCCTTTGATTTTTAAGCTGGGTACACATGTCCATTGAGGCTACCACAATCATTCGTCTTAGTATATTGGCCATTTGATGTCGTCGCCATATGTCCCTTCGGGTGTGTTCAGTGGGGCAAGGAAATTTAATTGAAGACATGGAGAGGAATATTAGATGAATAGCTCAGCGTTGGCTCTTTAATGGATGAATAACGGTTACAGGAAGAGTAATTGTTCATGAAAAGAATGATGGCGAAAAAAGTGTCCAATGAGGAGGTGGGATGAGTGGATGCAAGAATGTGGGTGGTAGGGATAGATGAGGTAAGTGATTGTTAGACAGTGAAAGGTAGAGTGGGTGGAGGACAGGTGTTGAGTCAGGATTCTAACGATCTAGTTTGCTTGGGTGCAAGGAAGTGGTTTTGAGGTAAGCCACCTTTCTCGTTGCAATGTGCTTGGTGATTCCACGTACCCTCAAGAGAAAACTGCGGTTTAAATTGTAGGACTTCCCTTCGAAATTAAACCCTGTGCAACTTCACCCCCGGCAATCCGTTGATCTTCAAGGTCCATTAAAACACGACTGTCAATCTTGTAAAGTGAGATAAGCACCGAAATTTTAAGTCGAGGTCACAACTCTTGGTCACATGTAGAGAAGATAGAGTGAACTTCATGCAATTCATGTCCATTGATCCAAGTAGGGGACACGTGTTAGGCCATCATGTACTTCAACGGATAACCATTTTGGAAGAAAGACGGATGCATGAAGTGAGAACTCCTAAAGGCTCGAAGCCCGAAGTTCATCTGGACTGTTGATCAAAGTGGACACGTGGTGCCAGATCTCTTACTTCGAGGACTTAGCACCTTGGGGGTTTGTGCTGTTGTGCATCTCGGAACGCCCGAAGCCCGAATTTCCGAAGTAAATCTCAACCGTCCCGATCAAAAGGACACGTGGCACCAGATATCTTACTTCGAGGACTTATCACTCCAGGATTTTGCGTTGTATACATTCTTGCTCCCATTTCTTTCTATTTATCCCCTCCCTACCATTTTTGGTCCCTTTCTTAGTTTATCAGGCTTCCAAATTGGTTTAGCGTTCTGCTAGATTCTAAAATTGTGTCTATTGAGCTTCCTTACAACTTTTCATGGCGCCATAATCCTTAAGGAAATAAGATTGTCTTGCCTATAACAAGAGAAGTCTGTAAACTCTTCACTGAATGAAAAATTGTCAATTGTAAATGGTAAAATGATTTTGAAATTTGAAGATCTTTATAAAATCTATTGGTCTTCGTATAGATCTGTTTACATAGAGATTATTAAAAAGTATGATGGAATTTATCACCTGGAAAATCACAATAATTATTCAAATCGTTAACTTTATCCAATCATAAACGTCATTAATCATTCGACGGTTCGCGTTTGGGAGTTTTGGATGTGACGGGGTGGAAATCTCTCGAAGCCTGAATTCGCGGAGGAGTTAATCTCTGAGTAATCACTTTTAAGTATTAATTAATCATGTTTAAAACGTTGTATTAACTTTAAGTATTTTGGAAGTTTGGACTTCTGAGGTTTTGAATGTAACACAAGGGAAATTTTCCGAAATATGAAATTGCGAAGTAATTAATTAACTCTTAATCAAGACTCGTTAAAATCATTAATTGTTTTATTAATTCTTTGAAAACCCTTTTTACTTTTTGTAATCGCTTTACTTCGATGCTTTGATAATACGGGGATTGTGAAATCAGAAACTCCTGAATAGTAATATCTCAGAGTGACATGGCAGGGATGACGTCATTCTGATGACGTGTCAAGAAAAGAGAGGTGCCATGTGTCACTTGAAAACATACAAATCATTCGACACAAATGTCAAAAATGAGTGCCACGTTTGAACTCAAGGAAAGAATTTTTAAAGGACACGTCTCCTATGACTCGTGTTTATGAGTTCTTTAGGAGAATTCATGACTGGTTACCTCCAGGTTTCAGAGTTTCGGTGTTTTGGAGTTTTAGCTGTTTGGGTTTGTTGGAATCCCAAAAGCGTGGAGTTGCGAAGCGACCGTTGAAGGTTTTCCTTTAAAACTCAGGTGGCTTCAAAAATCCAGAGATCATTAGGATCGTTAGTTCAAATTAAAGAAACTCATCGATGATAGATATTGTAAGCGCCTTATTGCTAAATAACAAAAAATGGATTTGATTTAAAATTAAAAGGAAATTCTCTTATTTTTTTCTTTTTGGATAAAAACTTTTATTTCTAAGAGGTAAAATATAAAGAGCTCAAAATTATGCGTGTTCCAACACCATCTATGAAGAGGGATACCATATATAGAAGACAACTTTTCTTCATATTCACTCAGAAAATCACTTCTCCTTGAAGGATGAGAAAGGAAAAGAGATCCCAAGAGATCCCAAACAAGAGGAAATAGGATAAGGCATAGCCTTAGAGAAAAACTCCTCCATTGGACTTAGGAAATGTCTCTTTTTTTTCTGCAAATCCCTACCCAAAGTCTGAACATGAAAGTAATTTCATTTAGTAGTGTGGACCTTAGAATGATTTAGGTTGGCTACGACCTGTTCTCTACCAAAATCGCAGCACAATGGTTGAAAGTCCTCATAGAACAAATCTACGTTCTCAAAAGGCTATGTATAAAGGGATGATTGAATATCACTCTGAGTATTATGTGACAAGTCATCCTCAAAGGGGAAGAATATATCTGTAACCATATCATCACCAGGATACCAAATATCTTAATCATACATGCATGAAGACCAACCCTCTGAAGATGAAATTTTAAACCCCTCTTCCTGAGAGCTGCCCTCAATGTCATAAATGGGATCTCTATCAATAATTAAGCAACCCACATCCCATCTATGTCTCTCAACATATATGAAATCATCAATCTAGTCATCAATTATATCTGAGGATTCTTCCATGAATTCATCTGTATCACGGAAGCTTATTACTTCTTCACAATACTGGAGAACTTCATTTTCTTCAAAAGGGAAAGTAGATATCAATGTCTTGTTCAAGCCTTCTTCAAGAGAAGCTTCATCAAGATCCTTTTAGTAGTTTTATCCATTTCCAAATCCATGGAACAAAGAATCAACAAATTTTTCAAAAGGATTATAACTCATCATTTCCTCTTCTTGATGTGTAGGAGGATAACAAGGCAAAAGGACATCTTATTCTTCAGGTAGTAGCATGATATCAATGTCTCCTTCTACTCGTCAAGGTACTATTTTTCTTGGAAACTTTCTCCATAGATTTGTTCTTTAATCGAATCTTTGTAAATAGGATCATATAATTCACCATCTTGATCTTGATCTCTAACTATTTTATAGACTTCCTCGAGCAAGGTAAGAGGTTCATCATCATTCGGGAAGTTTTCCCAGTACCCATACTTCTCGGTCACATCGACATATAGTGATCTTGTTCCAAAATATGCAATGGACACTTCCTAGGATGATTTTAGGGTAGGCCTTTCCTCATAATCATCGATGATGGAATCATACTCTTCTTCTCTCCGTTGAAAAAACTTAACCAGGAAGTCCTTGTTAGGAAAAAAATTCATCAATTGTTCACAAAATTCATCATCTTCTTCTATGCTTTCTTTGAGGCTCTCAAAACTTTCCTCATTATTGTTGTCAGCTTCTTGTTTTTCAATTGTTGTTTCAACAAACTCTGGAATAAGTTTTTCTCTCAAGCATTCAACAGGATCAAGGTCAAAACCTTATCTCAAAAAATCATCCTCTAGGTCCTGAATTGCATCTTTAAGACTTTGATCTTCTGGTCCCCAACATTTAAGTAACTCTCTGATGAGCATTGTCACAGAAGATATTCTTCTTGGATTGCAAGAATGCTTGATCCAATCCCTATATCCACTTCCCAAGGACAATAAGAACAACCACATGCATACATCCTCATGTTGTGCACCCAAAATGAAGATTCATCTGGTAAACTCAACAACGTGTGCTACAACCCACAATGGATTACCATCGAAGTTTGGGAGGAGATCAAATTGGTTTATCGAGCACTTTTTTGGATATCCTCCAATAGCTTTGATATACAAAGATTTGTATGCTTCATGAAAGTGCCACAGAGCCATGTTTCCATTACTTAG
This sequence comes from Picea sitchensis, assembly GCA_010110895.2. NCBI lineage: Eukaryota > Viridiplantae > Streptophyta > Pinopsida > Pinales > Pinaceae > Picea > Picea sitchensis. The sequence continues at coordinate 40,180 of SNQJ01S0044815.1, forward strand.
GGTAATACCTCATGGAGTCGCCAGATGAGCTCAAGGCTCATCAAAGGAGGGAAAGGCATAAGTGGGTTCTTGGAAGGTGGACTCACTATATGACCTTCAATAATATCTCATCAAGGGTGGAAAGGGAACGTCCCTTGGGTGGAGTCGCCAGGAATGCTAAGGGTAAAGGATTTGGGAGAGAATCTTGCCAAAGTGTCGTTAGGGTTTAGAAGAGGATTCCAAACCCTCCATGACAACGACGCCAAAATGTTATCACACAAGTTCTAGGTTGGGAAAATCCCAATCCAACCACTAATTGGCAACAACTTGGAGGGAACCTACCCACTGTCACCTTCGGCGGGTGTTCCCTTCACTTTAGAGGTGAGAGAGTCACATTTAGGGGGGAATCCCGGTGACCCTAGGGGGAATTGAGATGGAAAATGATAAGTATGGATGGATATCCCTAAAGGTCAATTTTAAATGGTATAAGGAACTTGGAAAAGGGTCTTGGGAAAGGTTAAGGGTTTACAAATGATTTAAGTGACCTTCCAAGAGTAAGGTTCCTACCCAAAACACAATGAAAACCAAGGATACTTGTAATATGTTAGTTGGATAAGCAAGTTAGTATTATTTTCTCTAACTGCAACAAAATTCAATGATATATATCAGCATATAAAATATAATAAAGGCTACAAAATAAGTTCTAAAATTATGGTTGCATAAGAAAGAGTCAAGTTAGTGAAGGCTAGCTTAACTCAACAATGATAAAGCAATATTCTAGCACAAAATCAAGGTTGAAACAAAATCTTACTACAGTGATATTTATTAGAATTATGGTTGTAGAAAACCGATCTTTATATCAGAAAATCAGCCAATGAAAAATCACCTTTATCTAGCTCAAAAAGTGCGCTAGAGTTATTAGTTTGTTAGGGCAAAGTTATAGCCAATTCCTAGGGTTAGTTTATGAGTTATTTAGGGATAGAGAGTTAGTTTTATGCAACCCTAATGGTTGTAGGTTAGTTTTGTAACAACAACAAGATTTAGTGGTTGAAAGAGGACGCCTCAATGAGGCAAGAGAGCCTAGGGCTTAAGGAACAACTTCTAAATGAGATAACTTCAAAACTTGAAACTTTCATGTTTACTAATGCAATGTTTTAATTCTCTAATGTAACAATTAGTTCCTTTGATTATGGGTTAATGGGGTCAAGAGGAAAGAGTTAAAGCTACTACCTTCTTGGGGGTATAAACCCTCTTATTCCCCAAGGCAGGTAACCTAGCTAGGGTTTTAAGAATAAGGGGTGTATTCCCTTATACTTCCTTAGCAAAACCATTTCAAAAAACAATTTGTATGATTGAGAATATGACAAAGATAAAGTAGGGGTGTATGAACTTATAATCCATACCTATCCATATAAAAATCAACCTTGATGCTTGAATTACAAATGATAACAATAAGTAAAAGGATTACCAATCCAAATAACAATAAAATAGGCCATAACATGCCAAGATAACCACCACAATAGCAAAAGAATGGCCTCCAAGAGCTAGCACATCATCATCATCAACTCCTGCTACGAGGAAAATCACTCGATGGCATGGGTTAAACTACAACAGATGGAAATGATTATAGAAATAAACTCTAATCTCAAGTATGCTATATAAACAAACATGCTAACAAGACAATATAAAGATCCTACCTTGTCCAGACATTCAATGAAGTCCATCGTTGAGTACTTGAATCAAAGCTATATACTTGCAACTTGTCCTCATCAACCAAGATACACAAGAATATGGAGATAATATATAAATTTATCAAATATAATAGCATAATCCATCAATATTCATAACAAATATGCCCATGGAATAACAATTCAAATATTTGCAAGACATTAATTGGATGAGAAAAGAGTATTTCTATTAAAATATGATCAACAAAAGTGTATGAATGAAAAAATTTCATGTCGACACGTCTCAGAACTGAGAAACTAAGTCACTTCCATTTGGGCCTCCACCACTTCAATCCTCCACCAAAGGCAAGCTCATATAAGAGAGACAATAAGGTTCTCCATCAAGGAGGGAAGAGCTTGGGGGATGAACAATGTGTTTAGACTTAAAAGGACAAAGGGATTCAGACTCAATATGAAGTGAATAATTTCTCAAGAGTAACTTTGCTCTCAAAGTTGAATTATTCTCCCCTCTTCCACAGCTTGGATATGGCCCATTTATAGCGTTCAAATGGAATTGAAGGGATCGGTCAGAACGTTTCTAGTATATGGAAGGTCAAGGACCATGGATCTCGTGACGTGACATGGAAAACTAACACAATTTTTTAATTTTGGGCACAAAAGACAATGTACGTGGGATGTAATGGTGCAACCTGCATATACACATGTTGTATAGTTGTTAGAGTGTGTATATGTGGAAAAATATAATTTTTAGCTCTGTGAATTGCAAAAAGGGACTTCAAGTCTACATATGGAAACATAAAAGACCTTTTGATCAAGTTGCATGGGGTGGGGAAAATCTTGCTATAGCAGATGCCCCCTAATATGTGAAGTCAGAGGAGTATCTGCAATGGCTGAAATAAATTATAATTCCCAGAAGTGGAGTAATGGAGACCTCTGTGTCGGCATGTCTTGGAATCGAGAAGCTAAGTCCCTTCCAGCTAGGCCTCCACCAAAGGCAATCTCATTTAAGAGAGACAATAAGGTTCTCCATCAAAGATGGAAGATCTTGGGGGCTGAAAATGTGTTCAGACTTAAAAGGACAAAGGGATGCAGATTCAATATGAAGTGAATAATTTCTCCAGAGTAACTTTTTTCTCAAATTTGAATTCTTCTCCCCTCTTTCACAGCTTGGATATGGCCCATTTGTAGCCTTCAAATGGAACTGAAGGGCCGAGTCAGAACGTTTTTAGTATATGGAAGGTCAAGGATCATGGATCTCATGACGTGACATGGAAACCCGACACCATTTTTAAATTTTGGGTACAAAACCTGATGTACATGGGATGTAATGGTGAAACCTGCATATACGCATGTTGTATAGCTGTCGGGGTGTGTATATGTGGAAAAATATGATTTTTAGCTCTGGGAATTGCAAAAAGGGACTTCAAGTCTGCATAGGGAAATGGAAGAGGCCTTCTGAGATAGTTGCATGGGGTGAGGAAACTCTTGCTATAAAAACTCCACAATGAAAGAGAAACGATATCATAGCACAATATAGAAAAAAAACTCAAGGGTAGTGAAAATTTCATTCCAATACTTCTCACAGTTGGAGAGTTATAGTTTAAAATGATATATTATGATCTCTATTTATACAAAATGTCACTAACATAGTTTTTCCACATTAGCAAGGGTAGAATAAAAGACAAGCAGTCAACAACCCTTATCGTACCCCTTGCAACCAAATAATAAAAAAAAAAAAATCTTTGAATTCACTTTTACACAAAAGAATACCCTAAAACAAGAGTATGTCACCCCTTTAGGGGATGTTTTGACGCTAGGAGCAAATCGTTGGAGTTGGAGATGCATCGTTAGGGCTACAAAGGCCACATGTCAATCATCTAGGCCATATCCTCATGGTCGAGGCCTTCTTCTCCTCAAAACGTCCATGTATCAATGAATCATGTCTTCACCATCAAACCCTATCCCCTCTAGGTGACGTCAAGCCTCCAAAGGTGACATTTTTCCTCTTCTAGGAAAAACATTTGGCATTAAAGAGCTAGGCCACATTGTTCATGATGTCTTATATGCCTCATAAGGTATGTCTCTCTCATCCGGCATGTAGTCCCTTGGCATCCAACCTCTGGGATTCAAGCCCCATGGAAGCCCAAGCTAGGCTTGTTCCTCCAAAATTGTCCACCAACTCGGTCCTGCAAAGACAAATAAGCACACCCTCCAAGGATCTCAAGTCATAATATCATGCCTAGTAAATAAAATCAATAAATGAGCCACGTAAGCATGTGCATAAAAAATTACGTGGTCAAGCAGGTAAGTTCTCAAAGACTTTATGTGACTTGTCAAGCTTGGATATGGAATGGTTGACGAAGTGTCCTATTGGGTAGATCTTTTCTTAGGTCAATGATTGTTTCCCAAGTGATCCTTCTTTGAGCCACGTGAAGTAGACGAAGTGGTTAAGGATCAATACTCACTGGGCATGGGGTTCATGACATAAAAGGGGTTGTAGTGTCTCATTCATGGGTGCCTTTGTGGAGGGTGTGTGGCACCTTCATTTGCAATGCACTGTTTCCAATCCCATCCTCTTGCCATCTTTGTTTCTTTCATGTTTTAAAAGGAAGGGTTGAAGGCCATTGTCCTAGCGTGGTGTCCAGATAATGATAGTGTCACTCACAAATACCTTGTGGAAATGAGAAGGTTGGCTTGTGATGAGACCCCCTTTCTCTCACTTGTGCAACTGAGATCCACTACCCTGGCTTGGTGGCCAAATGATGGTAATGTCATACCACTAGATACCCATGATCATGATAATCCAACTCGTGACAAGACATCCTATCCTCCAACAAACCCCCTAAGAATTCTATCATTTATTCTTATGGGACCCCCTTTTTTTACAGAGAAGTGTTTCTTTACTTTCTCAGGGGGTCCCTGGGCAAAGAATATGGAAGGTTTATATATAGGATTTTATATTTTTTCTGACAACAATCCCTCTGGGTCTTCAAACCCTTCTCCCCATAGAATGAGGGATAACCCCTTCTTGGGAAAATGCACCCTAAAATCCCAAGAGATAAGGAAATGGGGGATTCAAGTGANGGTGACCCTAGGGGGAATTGAGATGGAAAATGATAAGTATGGATGGATATCCCTAAAGGTCAATTTTAAATGGTATAAGGAACTTGGAAAAGGGTCTTGGGAAAGGTTAAGGGTTTACAAATGATTTAAGTGACCTTCCAAGAGTAAGGTTCCTACCCAAAACACAATGAAAACCAAGGATACTTGTAATATGTTAGTTGGATAAGCAAGTTAGTATTATTTTCTCTAACTGCAACAAAATTCAATGATATATATCAGCATATAAAATATAATAAAGGCTACAAAATAAGTTCTAAAATTATGGTTGCATAAGAAAGAGTCAAGTTAGTGAAGGCTAGCTTAACTCAACAATGATAAAGCAATATTCTAGCACAAAATCAAGGTTGAAACAAAATCTTACTACAGTGATATTTATTAGAATTATGGTTGTAGAAAACCGATCTTTATATCAGAAAATCAGCCAATGAAAAATCACCTTTATCTAGCTCAAAAAGTGCGCTAGAGTTATTAGTTTGTTAGGGCAAAGTTATAGCCAATTCCTAGGGTTAGTTTATGAGTTATTTAGGGATAGAGAGTTAGTTTTATGCAACCCTAATGGTTGTAGGTTAGTTTTGTAACAACAACAAGATTTAGTGGTTGAAAGAGGACGCCTCAATGAGGCAAGAGAGCCTAGGGCTTAAGGAACAACTTCTAAATGAGATAACTTCAAAACTTGAAACTTTCATGTTTACTAATGCAATGTTTTAATTCTCTAATGTAACAATTAGTTCCTTTGATTATGGGTTAATGGGGTCAAGAGGAAAGAGTTAAAGCTACTACCTTCTTGGGGGTATAAACCCTCTTATTCCCCAAGGCAGGTAACCTAGCTAGGGTTTTAAGAATAAGGGGTGTATTCCCTTATACTTCCTTAGCAAAACCATTTCAAAAAACAATTTGTATGATTGAGAATATGACAAAGATAAAGTAGGGGTGTATGAACTTATAATCCATACCTATCCATATAAAAATCAACCTTGATGCTTGAATTACAAATGATAACAATAAGTAAAAGGATTACCAATCCAAATAACAATAAAATAGGCCATAACATGCCAAGATAACCACCACAATAGCAAAAGAATGGCCTCCAAGAGCTAGCACATCATCATCATCAACTCCTGCTACGAGGAAAATCACTCGATGGCATGGGTTAAACTACAACAGATGGAAATGATTATAGAAATAAACTCTAATCTCAAGTATGCTATATAAACAAACATGCTAACAAGACAATATAAAGATCCTACCTTGTCCAGACATTCAATGAAGTCCATCGTTGAGTACTTGAATCAAAGCTATATACTTGCAACTTGTCCTCATCAACCAAGATACACAAGAATATGGAGATAATATATAAATTTATCAAATATAATAGCATAATCCATCAATATTCATAACAAATATGCCCATGGAATAACAATTCAAATATTTGCAAGACATTAATTGGATGAGAAAAGAGTATTTCTATTAAAATATGATCAACAAAAGTGTATGAATGAAAAAATTTCATGTCGACACGTCTCAGAACTGAGAAACTAAGTCACTTCCATTTGGGCCTCCACCACTTCAATCCTCCACCAAAGGCAAGCTCATATAAGAGAGACAATAAGGTTCTCCATCAAGGAGGGAAGAGCTTGGGGGATGAACAATGTGTTTAGACTTAAAAGGACAAAGGGATTCAGACTCAATATGAAGTGAATAATTTCTCTAGAGTAACTTTGCTCTCAAAGTTGAATTATTCTCCCCTCTTCCACGGCTCGGATATGGCCCATTTATAGTGTTCAAATGGAAGTGAAGGGATCAGTCAGAACGTTTCTAGTATATGGAAGGTCAAGGATCATGGATCTCGTGACGTGACATGGAAAACTGACACAATTTTTTAATTTTGGGCACAAAAGCCAATGTACGTGGGATGTAATGGTGCAACCTGCATATACACATGTTGTATAGTTGTTAGGGCGTGTATATGTGGAAAAATACAATTTTTAGCTCTGCGAATTGCAAAAAGGGACTTCAAGTCTACATATGGAAACATAAAAGACCTTTTGATCAAGTTGCATGGGGTGAGGAAAATCTTGCTATAGCAGATGCCCCTTAATGTGTGAAGTCAGAGGAGTATCTGCAATGGCTGAAATAAATTATAATTCCCAGAAGTGGAGTAATGGAGACTTTTGTGTCGGCATGTCTCGGAATCGAGAAGCTAAGTCCCTTCCAACTAGGCCTCCACCAAAGGCAATCTCATATAAGAGAGACAATAAGGTTCTCCATCAAAGATGGAACATTTTGGGGGCTGAAAATGTGTTCAGACTTAAAAGGACAAAGGGATACAGATTCAATATGAAGTGAATAATTTCTCCAGAGTAAATTTTCTCTCAAAGTTGAATTCTTCTCCCCTCTTTCACAGCTTGGATATGGCCCATTTGTAGCCTTCAAATGGAACTGAAGGGCCGAGTCAGAACGTTTTTAGTACATGGAAGGTCAAGGATCATGGATCTCATGACATGACATGGAAACCCGACACCATTTTTAAATTTTGGGTACAAAACTTGATGTACGTGGAATGTAATGGTGAAACCTGCATATACGCATGTTGTATAGCTGTCAGGGTGTGTATATGTGGAAAAATGTGATTTTTATCTCTGGGAATTACAAAAAGGGACTTCAAGTCTACATAGGGAAATGGAAGAGGCCTTCTAAGATAGTTGCATGGGGTGAGGAAACTCTTGCTATAAAAACTCCACAATGAAAGAGAAACCATATCATAGCACAATATAGAAAAAAAACTCAAGGGTAGTGAAAATTTCATTCCAATACTTCTCACAGTTGGAGAGTTATAGTTTAAAATGATATCTTATGATCTCTATTTATACAAAATGTCACTAACATAGTTTGTCCACATTAGCAAGGGTAGAATATAAGACAAGCGGTCAACAACCCTTATCGTACCCCTTGCAACCAAATAATAATAAAAAAATTATCTTTAAATTCACTTTTACACAAAAGAATACCCTAAAACAAGAGTACGTCACCCCTTTAGAGGACATTTTGACGTTAGGAGCAAATCGTTGGAGTTGGAGATGCATCATTAGGGATACAAAGGCCACATGTCAATCATCTAGGCCATATCCTCATGGTCGAGGTCTTCTTCTCCTCAAAACGTCCATGTATCAATGAATCATGTCTTCACCATCAAACCCTATCCCCTCTACGTGACGTCAAGCCTCCAAAGGTGACATTTTTCCTCTTCTAGGAAAAACATTTGGCATTAAAGAGCTAGGACACATTGTTCATGATGTCTTCTATGCCTCAGAAGGTATGTCTCTCTCATCTGGCATGCAGTCCCTTGGCATCCAACCTCTGGGATTCAAGCCCCATGGAAGCCCAAGCTAGGCTTGTTCCTCCAAAATTGTCCACCAACTCGGTCCTGCAAAGACAAATAAGCACACCCTCCAAGGATCTCAAGTCATAATATCATGCCTANCCTTGTGAATGTGGCCCTCCTTGCATCTATCCAGACCTGTTCTTTTGAGCCACGGCCTCCCTTAAGCTACTCTTTTTGTGTAAGGGTTTTATCCACAGAATTTTCTGTGAAAGGGTTTTATCCACAGAATTTTTGTGTAAGGGTTTATCCACAGAATTTCTGTGTGAGGGTTTGGGTGATTGAAACTTTCTGTTGAGTGAGGGTTTGACTTTAGAAATGCATGTTTGAAGTCCTTGTGGCCCTATCTCCTTGGTGGCAAGAAAGTTCATTCATCTCTTGGCAAGAGATCCAACCTATATGGTGGATCTATGAGCTGGACTTTGTCTGAGCATAATTACAAATGGTTTTGCATCTCTAGTGTGTGGCTGTGACTTCTTCAAAGGTAAGATTTCAAGGCAAGGTAAGTTATCTATTTAGTTTATCATTATCAGATCTGGATTTTGCTTTGAGTTTTTGTTTTGATCTATCTAGATATATGTATTAGCATTGAATGTTATAGGTTATCAGATCTGAACTGTATCTTGAGTTTGGTTCTTACTCTTTGTTTCAGAAGTTGTTATATTGCTCATAATCAGATTGTTTTATTTTGAGTTTAGATCTGTTAAGATTTACACCAGCATTATAGATCAGAACTATTGTTTATTCTAGATCTACTCTTTAACAAAATAACTAAACTATCTTAGATCTGAGCACACATGATCTTAGATCTGAGCACACATGTTCATTTTCTCTGTTCAAGCAATCTAGTTGTTATTCTCACTGAAATTTAAAAGACACTTTTGTTCTGCTTTACTACCCTAATTATAACAGTATTTTTGGAGTTACACTCCGTGGAAAATAGGGTTTGTGGTTAGTCATGAAACTAATCTAAAACAGGTGTTTCGGATAAAAACGTCATAACTTCTTCATAACAATTCCAAATTTAGTAAGACCAAATGTGTTGGTTAGAGTACAGTCTTTAGTATGTTGTGTAACAGTTTCAGATCGATTCAACAAATATTCCGTGTGGGGCATGCTCTACAAGGTCGCTCTCTAGAATAAGCCAGAATTCAGCAAGGTATGCCATTTTTGCTATAACTCCTTTTCTGAGAGGTTCCAAGTAGTGACACCTGGAGGAATTGCATAAAACAAACTGAAGAACATTGTGTATCAGTTTCAGA
>SNQJ01S0044815.1:49620-62800 GCA_010110895.2 Picea sitchensis
AATAAACTCACTTTTTGAACACAAACAATATAAAAGTATGGTTTCTTAAATTAAATGGTGAATGATTTGATATTTGTTAATTAGATGAGTTGTTCTTGATTTTGTTGAATGTGTATGTGAAAGAATAACTCTAATAGGTTGAGCCAGATGATGATTTTTTATCCAAAGTGATTTGAGGGGAAAGATGTATCTTACCCCCTCACCTTATTCCAAATGATAGAAATCCTTTAAAGATACCCTATCAAGGTCACCAATGCGAACAACTAATCTAGAGAATGAAATATGTTAGGGAATTAGTTTCTAGAACCTAGGACCTTTGTTTTAGGGATATGTGAGGCATATCCCTTGAATCAAGGAGTGGTTCAAGAGCTATTATGATACTAATTCCTAGTGTAACAAGAGCTCAAGGGTCAATCTTGATTTATTTAGTCAATTTTGTTATTCATTCATAGGATATTTTAGGGGAAATGAAAACTTGAACCTTTTCACTTGTAACTCTTTTTTTGAGATGATATGATAATGGCAAGGTTTCATCTTCTAGTTAATTGTTATTTATTATTTCTAGGTTCCTTGTGGGAACCTTGGATAGGGACCACCTAGGGTTACTTTGAGGACCTTTTGTACCTTTAATTACTTTTCTTCTATCATTTCCATTTTCCTTTGTTTATATAGTAGGTAATGCATGGTTAGTTCATTAACAACTTGTTTCCTACAACAATAATACCAATCCTCAAAGTAGTATTTCATCGCATGTTTTCTTCTTTTTATATTATGAACACTTTACATTTAGTCTCATTCGATAGATTTTACTTGCAACACACTATTATTATGGCATTATGCATTTCTTGTATTGATTTATGAATTAATTTACACTTTCTTGTAGTAAATTCTACATGCCTGTATAATTTCCTGTAGCAGCACACAATGCTTGCAACATTGTTTCCAACATTGCTTCACTTAAGTTGAAATATTGTATAAGCATCATAAGGAGAGTATTAGACCATGAATCACTTCATTCTCACTTCATAAGGTATTAACCTGCTTTCATGTGCTTCAATTTAGCTTATGCAATCAAATAAATTATAAGCAAGATTTTCTTTTATTTCCTTCACTTCACATAGATAACTTCAACTTGAGTTCTTTTTAGCATGATTGTATCTTTATTTTGACCCAAAAAATCATATAAACTAATTTGGATTTGCAGCTTTACATCCTACTTCTTGTATACTTGTACCCCAAATTTTAACTAACATGGTAAGAGTGGATTGGTCACTAAGTTGCTTGGTCCTCTAAATTATACTTTGTAGTAACTTGTAGCTTTCCTTGCACTTGAATCTTATGTTATGTCTATGTCAAAGTAGTTGTTATCTTTGTCTTTCCCTTACTGAAATATTCAAATTGTTCCTTGGATGAAAGTCTCTCCCTGTAGATACATGCATGTGTGGGGTTTGCATACATAATGCAAACCACATCTCAAGTTTGTAGGAACCCCAAGTTAACATTTAAAGTATTGATATGAGGATTACAAAATTGTTTCTTATATTCTAGGGACTGTGAATTTTAGCACCCGACGAGGTGATAAAGACTACATATCATCTTTATCATTTTTATTATTTTGACAAAAAAATAAATAGTTTTGATGCATACATTTTACAATTCTATCAAGATTTATTTTTTTAACTAGATTTCATTTTGTTCAATAATTTTTAGATGCATGAATAAACCTATAGATAGATTGGGAAATTTTTTACCTAAAACCTGGCTGACATTGAACCAATCCCCAAGCATCAAGGGAAAAAACAAGTCGATTGTGAGGGAGCATAAACTTTTGTGGATTTCTTAGACAAGGAAGAAAGAGATTTTTAGAATATATCAGAGTGAGAAGGATCCCAATATCACCACACAATGGATAATGATGGAGACCAAAAATAAATGTTCAAGTTTCCCATTGATCCATGAGGATCTCCACATGGAAAATTCCTACTTTGCACACCACGAGATAAATGATTAAAAGTTTGATTATAGATGACAAAGTTTTAAAAAAAAATGATTAATCCTTGAAATGAGTATGAGAAACTCATGTATTAGTCATTCAAATTGGAAAATGATTAATGCTTGAAGTGAGTTTGGGAATCTCACATATTATTCATTTAATTGTAAAATGAGAAATTAATTTTGTTTGAGAATCCACCTCACAACTAATTTTCTATTCTCAAAGGGTGGTTGTGAGTCTCATGGACTTGGTTGAGAGTCTCATGAGTTGTTTGATATTCTCTCTTAGTTTTTCCATTGAGTTGTTATGAGATCCTATTGTTGTGGATTTGGTTTTTCCTCAAAAATCATGATATCATGTTATTATGGATTTTTTTTTCCTTAAAAATAATGAGATCCTATTATTGTGGATCTGGGGAGTTATGCTCTCTTGATTGGAAAATCTATTTAATTCCTTATGTGATCCTTTTGAGGGAGAGGTATTTTAGGAGAGAAACAAGCAACCATTCATCTGGTTTGTAATCTCCTTCATTGGGAGAGTTGAGCTCCCTCCATGTGGAGGAATTTAGTCCTTTTGGTGTCTAAAGAAATGTCACTTATGTGAGAGCCTTAAGTTCTCTTTGTAAGCGAAGGATGCTCTAGGTTTCATCCCTTTGGGAAGGACAATAAAGCGATTTCTATTCCAAGTAGATCTAGAGACATAGCCGGAAGGTTTTGGTGAACTCCATTAACAACCCGATGATCTTTTGTCTCATGTTTTCTTATGCATGTTTTATTTCTGCAATTATGATTATTAAATTTGGATTCAAGCCTTCATAAGTTGATATTTCCACCTTTGATGCAATCAAGTTCAATAGCTATGAATTTGTAAATATGACCTTAATTAAGTGGCCTAGAACCAAATCAAGTTTGGTTTCAGTGTCACTCGGTTCAAATCAAGTGGTATCAGAACAGGATTGAAAGGGATTGCAGGTCTTGAAGACAATATGGGAAAAACATCAAAGAATTCATGGCTCAAAGAGCTTGAAGAAATAAACCAATCCAGGTAGAGAATGCAGAGCTCAAAAGGCTTCCACAAGTTGCAGAGGATGAGAATCAGAAATTGAAACTCATGTTAGAGAAGACTATGGAGGTACAAGTTGGAGAATATTCCACTACAGGAGAAGAAGAAAGTCCATCCAAGATGAGACAAACTTGTGGCCTTGGTAGGTATATCAGTGATAGTTCTTGTCATGAAAATGTTGATGGTTGAACATATTGTTGGATAATAGAGGATGCTCTCTAGACACCAGGAGGAGTACTTGGTTAAACTTTAGGAAGATGACCAAGAGTCACAAACATGAATGGAGGTAAAGAATTTTCCATGTTCAATTCCTTCCCTTATTAATGATGATGCCTTTTTTGGAGTTTTTGAAAGACACACCAAGAACATTGGCTTGAAATTGCTAAGAAAGATGGGGTATAAAGGAGGAGGACTTGGTATAAATGGCCAAGGAATCATTCAACCACTAGAGGTTGTAGGAAGGCCCCGATTTGCAGAATTGGGTTATGGTGAAGGAGAATGCCCAAAAGCAGTAGAAACAGAGGATTTTTCAAGCAAAAAGATTGAATATCACCAACACCATCTAAGAAAAATGATGATACACACCATATAAGAAAAACAATGGTACATCACTTTTTGAAAGCGATAGATCAAGAAGGAGGTTCCTGAGGAAATCAAAGTCTCCTCGAAAATCTTGGAATAGCAAGAGTGTTACAAAGTATTGGAAGAGAAAAACCTCTTAAGGTGAAGGCGAGACGGACATGAAATCACACAACTATTGCAGTCACTGCAAAATGAGTGGCCATCCAGCTTTGTTGCACATCAAGCAAAAATCCCGTTCAAATATCTAAGCAGAAAGAAACTGCAAAAGCGATAGGGGAATCTGCCAATAAAGCATTTATATTTATAAAATCGATACGCTATAACAACGCACAAGGAAATCCTTCGACTGATGATCGAAACAACTTCAACAGAAAGGTAAATAGAGATATAATTTGCAACAAACAACAGAAGACTACGTTCCTGTGAGCGATATATCTGTGGACAAGTTAATTATTCAGAGAACCTGGTAAATACAAGGTTCCACATGGGCATTACATTTGCTAGATATCGTTCAAGCATGAGGAGTTTTGTGTTACTAAATCTCTCCTTCCATGGGCTCTAGTTGTATTGGTTCGTGAGGGTGAACAAGGCTGCCGCACTCTTCAGCTGCTCATGGTATGCCACGGGATATTTCACCGATTGGGTGATATCACATGCTGTACCTGCTGCATGTCGAGCAGCAACAAATGTTGATATCAAGCAGCAAATGATGACCAAGGAAGCCACGCCACAATATTTATCTTTCCTGAAATTGCAGGCAACGAAACATCCTTCGCCCCAAGCCCACAGAACTCCGCCTCTACTTCTTCCCAGCAGTAGCACCACTAGAAATTCAAAAAGTTTGTCATTATTTAAAGAGAGCTTCATACGTTCAGCAATAATGATGTAGGCTTCAAGGGTCTGAATATTTAAGGAGTACAGAGAGGTCTAGAGAGATGAATCTGGGGATTCCCATATCAAGATCTCATGTGATGACTTCTGCTTGGAGCCTAGCATGGAAGATATTTCCAATGATATGGACAATGCTACAACATACCAGATTATTCGATGCCTACGCCTAGCTATCCATGTTTTCAATTCGACGGTGGTTTTTGACACTAATAAGCAGGGCCACCATAAATATGCCAGAAAACTTGCCTAGATTTGGCAACAGAAAGCCCATCGCACCGCAGGTTGTGTCACCTGGCTCACGTAGGGGTTTTGGAGCCCTCTCTCTGTCATAAAGTATGACAGATCTCAAGGAAAGTGAGCACCATCACGTACGGCATCAGCGAGTTCTCAGAGATGACTCACCTGTTAAAATCGTCCGGCTCACTTGGGATCATGAGAAGAACACCGACAACAACGAAAGATATCTGTAAGAGATCTGCAAAAGGCCGAACTGGCTGTTGAGCTTGGAGTACTATCCATTTGATTGTTAATTTGTTCCACAAAGGAAAAGATGGATCGGTTGGAGGTCGCGCATTTGTTTCATCCGCATCAACAGTATTCTAGGAATGTATTTGTTTCCTAGGTTCTGAAAATGCAATAAAGCTCTTCATGAAATCTGAATTCTGCGTTCCGTTTACAATGCATTAATTTGCAGGCACATCATGCTCTCTGAGATCCAGAATTACAATTGTGTTGAGAATTGTTCCACCAGCTACGTCAAGCATGAAGAGATATCATTGCTGGTGGAGAATATAATGGTGATGGGCCACAACTGTCGTGAAGATCTTGTGAATGTATCCTTGCATACCATGACAAAGGTGTCGAATCTGGGTGGTTATGACATCCTGCGGCCAATTCCAAGGAGAACAAAGTGTCTATATAGGTCGTCGCTTTACTAGAGTTCCTTTCCCTCAAGTGGCGCTTAAGGAAACAAAACCTTTGCGGAGGATTTGCACAATCAGTTGGAGTGCAGATTTGATGAGGATTCCCTACAATCTGTGCGCGAGTCTTCCGAGAAAGATGCTCCAATTTCAAACTAGTTCTCCGGGTTTCTGGTTTTTGAAGGACAAAAAATGCCATATCTTTGTTAGATGTAACCTCAACATCGTGTGACTGTACAATGCCAACTGTTCTGACCAGTTGTAGCAGTCGTTAGCATTTGTTCGTGTCTTCGTGATTTAGTTCTTTTATTTCCTCTTTATAAGTTTAGCCTATCGTATAATACAATTGCGCTTTACACATTCTAGTTTGTGATCTGTCTACTCTGTTTTCTTGTATTGTCTGCTTCGTTTCTGGTTTTGTCATTGTATTAGAGCACGGGAGATAAGACTCTTCACAGAGCTTGGAGAGAAATCTGCTCAAAAGAGTGTTGGAGACATCACATCGCGTGGAGGCAGCCTTGTAAAAGGAGATTCAAATGATGAAGCGTTTAAGAATTTGTGAAATCCCTTCTTTGAGGGGAAAATGTAGAAGTAGCAGAGGAGAAGTTACCACAACCGTTAGAGTGGACGCATGAACAGATATGGGCCATTAGATCAAGCTCAGATAGATTGAGGACCACGCAGAGGAGCCAAACAGATCTCATCTGTTAAGATCTGTTCGTGAGTGACAGTAGTTGTTCGATCAAGGAAAGGCACGCAAGGTTTAACAATTGGAGTCTTTCGGACTCCGCGAGTTCGGAAGTTTTCGGGCTTATGTGCAAAGGAGACTGGATTCCCAAAGTCTCAGGATCTGAAGCAAATCTGGACCATTGGATCTAGTAAAAACGTGTCAAAAGATCACCGTGTTCTAAGATCTTGTACTCCAGAGGAAGTGGAGCACAAGTGCTAAGGGTTGCAAGTCGCCCGAAGCTCCGAAGAGTGGAGCGAATTCAAGCCATCGTTGTTAAAGCCACATGGCAATAGATTGGAAGAGGTCTAGAGCACCAACAGTCCGGAAGAATTAAGTTGCACTAAATAGAGAACTCTCGAAGGGTCGGGAGCATGAGTTAATCTTGGTCATTGATTGCAATTGACAGGCGGCGTCAGTCCAGAAGTCCAGAAGATTAGCACTCCAGAGGAAACAGGGTGCAGAGTCGTGGGAACACCCGGAGGGCGAAGCTCGGAGTGGATCCTAACCACTTGTTCAGAAGACATGTGGACCGTTGGGAGCTAGCCTTCGTCACTCTAGAGATTCAACACTCCAAATGTTTATGTGTGTTAGCAATGAGGAACTCTCGAAGGCCGGAATCTTGNTTGTGTGTTAGCAATGAGGAACTCTCGAAGGCCGGAATCTTGAAGAAGATCTTCGTCCTTGGTTTGTTGAGGTTTGAGCGTCGTTAGATCTATGCGTCTCCGGATGGTTCACCACTTCGGCACTTCGCGTATATTATATATTAGAGTGATGGAAGGCTCTAAAGCCCAAAGTCCCGGTGAAATAGTGATTTGTTGATCTCAAATCAACGAGGACCGTTGATCTTTGCTATTGTTCGGGACTTCGCCCATTCGAGTATTCGGAGGAACTAAGGTTTTGACGTATTGAAACGCCCAGAGTTCAAAGCCCCAAAGCGCTTGGTTTTCTTTCCTTGGTTATATGAGGATTTAACATTAAAATTTATTTTTCGTTAAAAACAAATAAGCATTGGCTCTCGAGTAAACTTAAATGGCTCGCTTTTTCCATTAAAGGGTTACAGTAAAAGAGAACACGGCTTGGATTTCTAACTCTGTAAGATCTTGTGCTCGGATAGTCAGATCTAGCAAGATCCATACCAAGAAACAATATATTTCCTCTAGATCTAATTTTTAAAAGGGGCTAGACTCTGAATTTCACTGGTGTGTTTGGACCCTCGAGGACGTAATTTTACACGTGGGAAACAGGAAGAGGACCTTCCTATTTGCATAAAGCAGTATCAGTGGTATTTTTTATCCCTGAGGAAGAGCACGGAAAGTACTAAGAGTTTGTCTTATGTTCTGGATGTTGTTTACAAAATTGACCACCTCTAACAATTTAAGAACAACACAAGGGTCAATTCTTCTTGCGAAGAACTATGAATTTTTGTCTCTCAGAATGAGATCCTTATTACAAGCACACGAGTGATGGGATCCAGTGGATCATGGTTATGTGGAACTAGATCTAGCTTCCATGACCAATCAACAGAGAAATACTAAGGCATAACAGAGGAAAAGAGAAAATAAGGCCAAGTTCTAGATTCAAAACTCAGTGGATGACTCGATTTTCTAAAAAATCACAGGTGATGTTACCTCAAAATAGGCCTAGGACATCCTAAGAACATCCTACCAAGGAAATGACAAGGTCAAAAAAGTCAAGCTGCAGACCTTGAGGACACATTTTGAGACCTTAAAAATAACAGAGTCTGAAAATGTTGATCAATTTATGACCAGAGTCATGGGAATTGTAAACCGGATCAAGTTAACTAGTGAAGCCATCCCCAATCAAAGGATTGTTGAGAAAGTCCTCATAAGTCTTCCAAAGAAATTTGAGATGGTTGTTACAGCCATCCTTGAATCCAAGGATCTGTCTAATTTTTCAGGAGATGAACTAATGGGCTCTCTGTTGTCACATGAGACCAGACTACATCTAGAAGATGAGTCAATAGCCAATGTCTTCAAGACTCAATTCTCTTTCAGTAGAGGGAGAGTCAGAGGAAGAGGTAAAGGTCACAGAGGAAGAGGGATAAATTCAAACAATCATCACTCAGGTGTAGCTCACACACATCAAAATCAGAATCAGAATTTCCAGCCTCAAAGAGGCAGAGGGAGGAGATCCAATGACAAAGCGAGCATACAATGCTAGTATTGCAAGAAGTATGGGAACTATGAATCTGAATGCAGGAAGAAGCAAGCATGTCAACACCCAAGAAGAGCACATGTCTCAAATCATGAAGGAGAAACCTTTGATGGGATGTTTCTCTCATGTCACAAAACTGAAGAACAACAGAAGGACCTATGGTTGTTGGACAGTGGATGCAACAATCACATGACATGTAACAAAGATTTACTATCTTGCATTGATTCTTATATTTCATGTAATACCCATAGGATGAACCCCAAATTGTAAATGTAAATGTAAATGTACTTAAGTTAGTGAGTTGTTTTATATCATTTTGCATGCACCTTCCATGGCATAGTGCACAAATGTACTACGCACTGAAATGATAAAGTGTGCACATTCCAGGATGTCGCGCGTAAAACACTCAAGTGCGCGAGATGTTGAGGCCAGAGAGCCCTTGTGTATATGATGTGTTTTGTAGGTTGGTGAGCCAGTTTATTATAAGCTAGAAGGCTTATGTGATGATTAGGCTGGAGAGCCTAGATGCTAAAGGCCAGTGAGTCTATTTTTGTATATGTAAATACTCATATCATTAATATAATACATCGACGTGTGTAGACTAACCACGATAAAAGAATATGGGGGATTAAACTCCACTAGTTAGGGAAAGGGGGGCTAAAAGTTAAGGATAAGGGGTTAAGCTAGGGAGCTTAAGCCAAAAAAGAATATTATATTAATATTCCTTAAAGTATAAAGTATGGATAATTATTTTATCCTAAGTTCTAAGGATGGGGACAAGTGGACCAAAGTGGCTCTCAACAAGACAAGTGTCAAGTTGGGAACATGCATACATATAGTTTGCACTTAGTTCATTTTCTCATTCATTCATTCATTCATTCATTCACTCGTTCGTTCATTCATTCCTTCATTCATTTCCATCATCATTCACTCACTCATCCAGCTGTCCTCGCTAACTTTCTATTACTATCATTGTACCTGTATATGTACCTATATCTGTACCTGTACCTGTAACTATACCTGTATTTGTACCTCGTTAGATTGGGAGCTGTACTGAAGAGGTGGGTTGTCAAGCCCATGGGCTACTGAAGAGGCAGGTTATCAGGCCCGTGAGCAATTCTCTCTAGGTGAGAGAATTGTTGGGAATAGATTTCTCGAAGGTGCTAAAATGCAACTACAGGGCTCTGAGACTACCTGTTCGGCCTGTTGTTGAAACCCCGGAAAGGAAGTAGGGCAGTCGAAGGACTATTGAGTAGAGAAAGGGAACACTTCCTGGGTTTGGATATGTACGTGCGGAATGAGGGACTGTCGGTTGTTAGTTCGAGTTGGCACCTGTCACAGAGTCTTTCCTAGTGTCTGAGATACATGAGCCTGGTTAGGAATCTCTTTACTCGGGTGGAGTTTAGTCCCAACTTGGGGGTGACCCACTGCTGAGAGTGATAAGCAGCATGGTCTAACACTAGGAGGTTCGTGGAAGTTCTACACGCAGTTGGTGATATTTTTACCAAGATAAGTGTCAATTGTGTGTTAAATTACATGCTACATTATTATTTATGCATTATTTTTATGGGTTTTCCCGTGTGTGTTGCATGTGTATTTTTATTAGAATTTTGTATGAATCTGTGCATTTGCATAATGTGTTCATTTGTTTTAACTTATATATATAATTTTGCAAGAGTTTATGTGCGTGTATGTTTTAATTTGTTTACAACTAGGAAATTTTTAAGTGGCATAGCCCAGTTGGACATTGGAGATGTTACAATATGTTATCAGAGCATGAAAGATTTTCAGTGGCATGACCCATCCTGGGTGGCCAGGTATGTTACAATATGCTATCAGAGCTCCAGTTTTCAACACTAAGCTTGGATGGGCCGAACAAGTTGAATTGAAGTGAAATTTCACAGAGAATTGATTTCGAAGTGGCCAAATTTCAAGTTACAGAGAGTACATGGGAAAAATTAAAAACAATTGGGTGGAATTAGGCAAAACCCCCAATTTTTGTTGTTAAAATTCATAGTAAATTTGAGAAATTTGATCAAGTGGTGAGATATTCTTAATTTAATATATGTTCTAGCAAATTTAGACCTGAATATGGTCGAATTTGAAGTTACATGGAAGCCATGATAGATGGAGCGAGATTAGATGATTAAAATTCTCAATTTGTGAATTGAGTTTGGGAAACATTTGTTCCAGGAATGTCAACCACAGTGATTTGTTGTTGCATAGGTTGAATTGGTGTTATTGGGGTGAAATTGAACAAATTTCATAGTTGCAGAATATCTATGGTGAAAATTAGGAAAAAGTTTGGCAAAAGTCCCAATTTATGGAGCGGAATTCACGAGGAATTCATGCGCATAAAAATGAATGTGTACAAGTGTGCACACTAAAAATACATGATGAATAGTGAAAATCTTGTGATGTGTGGAAAATAAGGGTGTGTGGCTACGCACGCTAAAATTTGGTGCTAAGCGGTACAAAGTGGTAATGCATGGAATATATTGGCGCGCGGGTGTACGCACTTAAATTTGGCACTGCATGGTGCAGAGTGACAATGTGCAGAAAATATTGACGCATGAGTGTGCACACTTAAATTTGGTGATGCGTGGTGCAGAGTGGCAATGCACATAAAATATTAGACTGCGAGTGTGCACACTTAAATTTGGCATTGCGTGGTGCAGAATGGTAATGCATGAAAAATAATGGTGCATAGATGTGCGCGCTAAATTTAGCATTGTGTGGTGTAGATTGAATGGTGCATGCATAATATTGGCGCGCGCAGTGTGCGCATGCATAATAATGGCATGCGTGGTGTGCACAGTATTGGCAAACTGCAAAGGAATTTTATTGGTGCGCGCTCAATGTGGGTATATGTTGTCGCGCAATAGTTTAATTAATGGTGCACGCAGAGTACTGGTGCGCGATGGGAGTGTACTAAAATTTGGCATGGTGCAGTGCATAGAGTGTAATGCCCATGGATTATTAGAATGTGGCACAAGAATTGCGTGAAGTAGGTATTAGTGCATGAACCAAAATTGTGCACGGTAGATTTTTTCACGTGACACAAAAGTAGTGCGCACTAGATATTGGTGCGACAAAGAAGTGATCCACATTGGTTAAAGGTGTGCGAAGCATGCACTACCTTATGGTGTTGCTATGCAGGATAAATATGGGTGTAAATTTTCAAATTTTTGTGCACGAAGTCGTTTGGATGGTCTACAACAACAGAAAGCTAGTGAATTTATGCGACACTTTATACTGTTTGAAGGTCATCTTTTTGTAGCACGTTTTTGATGCCCTAAACAACATCTTTAGCTACTCAAAAACCCTGAGAACAGAGTTTACCAAGGTACACTCTGTCTCTACAACTCAAATTAAATTTCTCAGAGAGAGCTTTCTAATGGTGTAAACCATTCGTCAAACAGAACTTTTATGAGGAAGTTATAGGACAAATAGTGGAGGGTAAACTTTAAGACCCAACTAACTTTGAAGGGCCATAACTTTCTGCTCTGAAATCATATTAAGGCGTAGGAGTAGTCTATGGAAAGATATTGAACCATAGAAGGCAGTCCTAGAGATGAATTCATTTTTTTGGCATTTTAAAAATGTTTAATATGGCACAAAAGATACATGTAGCATTTCAGACCAAAAACACTAATTGGCCTAGAACTTCAACAGGCTGTAACTAGCATCCCATAACCCAGAAAGAGGTGAAATTTGGACAGACTGTCCAAAATATGTATATGAAGAAAAAAAAATTGAGCTCTTACAAAAACTCCAATGGAATAGGTGAAAAAATGCATAATTACAATGAAGATTTGCACCAAGTTGAAGTGTAAGCAAAAAAATTAATGGACAATTTTCAAATGACCATAACTTTCTTCTTAAGACTTAAAATTGAGAAACGGAACAGTCATTAGAAAGGTATTGGATAGAGGAGTCTAATTATCCACTCAGAAAATTGATTTGGGCAGTTAATTTTCACAAGAGATCATAAGAAGGAATTATGATGCATTATTAGAACTTTATTGTACATAATTTCATAAATTTGTTAAATTATTTAGCCTAGAAAATTTTGTTGGTTGCACATTTTTTGCAGAGTTAAAATTTTTTAATTATTAAGAGGTGAGAAGGTTGAGATTTAGTTAAATATAAGTAGAGGTACTCAGGGAAAGAGTGTTATGACAAAAATATTTCATAAGATCTGTTATCGCATAGTTTGTAGCTAGGAAAAAAGGCTATAAAGTAGAAGGCCAAACTGGTGTAACAGGAACCTATCCCACCCAATGTCACCACGATGGGGAGGTTCTTTCTCTTTAGGGAGGTGAGGCCTAGGGGAGACGTCCCCAGTGACCTGGGGTTTTGAAGAGACTAAAGGATAATCAGATAATGACAAGTTTCCCCCTTCATAGATCACCACCAGAAAAGATAGTCCGGCTTATAGCCAACAAAGATAACCAAGTAGAATCCATGCTCGAGAACAAAGCAACAATAAACTGATATATGCAGGCTTTGGTTAGTACTTCATATATATCAAAGACTATCTGATATTCAATATAAGCAATTTGAAAGTAAATGTTGACGAAGTCAATGTTTACAAAATAGCAATAAAAATAATGTCACTTCACCAATAAATACTAGAACGATATGGCATTCAACGTAACAAATCAATTAATGCCTTTAACTACTATTCAATTTCTCACAAAATGAAACGTTGTTGCATTAAAGATGTAATAACCAAGGATGACGTCAGCAACTAGGGTTAGTAAGTTAGGGTTTGAAATTCAAGTTTTGAGAGAGTTTGTGATCAAGTTCCACTTCAACGCTGGA
>SNQJ01S0044815.1:73352-95928 GCA_010110895.2 Picea sitchensis
GAGTCTGGCAAAGAACATAACAAAGTAATACACTTATCTTCTTCTACAATCGTAATATTAACAGAGACAAGTTGACTTACCAGAGTATTAAAGGAATTTAGATGTTTTGTCACAGAATCTCCATCTTCCATCCTAAGATGATATAACTTCTTTCGAAGAAACAACTTGTTTACCAGGGATTTTGATTAATACAAATTCCCCAACTTATCCCATAGTTCCTTGGCTGTAGATTCTCCCGAGAAATTCAACAACACTGAATCTGCCAGGCAGAGTCAAATAATACTCCTTGAACTTCTGTCCAACTTCTCCCAATATTCCTTCGACATACCAATAGGTGGTGTAATAGTAGTTTGTGTACCAGTAGCCTGTGCGCTAGTAGACAGTGTACCAGTAACTTGTGTACCAGGATCCACAACGATCCATTGTTCTTTGTCTACAAGAAGGTCCTCCATCTTGAGCTTCCATAGTAGTACACAACTATTGTCCAGTGGTAGACAACCACTCCTAGTAGAACACATCTACAAACCAGTGACACATTGTCACTACCAATGGAGCACATCCACCACAGTAGCATACAACCATTGTCTAGAGAATACAGTCTCCACAACAATCAAATCATATCATATGATATAATACTGCAGCAACAATGTCATCAATTGCATCACCTCTAAGCCATACTAGCATAATCTGAAGTCATCATATCTAAGTTGTACTGGTGTGATCTGGAGTATCATCTACATCATATCTAAGTCGTACTAGCATGAACATAACTAGCATGATGTAGGTGCATCATATCTAATTTGTATGTCATATCTAAGTTGTACTCACATGATGTAGATCAATGCCTCTTTGTGTCACCACTAATTTGTATAATCATCTCTAAGTTGAACTAGCATGAGCATATCTAGCATAATTCCAATGCATCATATCTAAGTTGTACTAGCATGATCATATCTAGCATGACACGATCCATATGCATCACCTCTAAGTTGTATGGTCATCTCTAAGATGTACTATCATGACATATCTAGCATGATGCCAATGCATCATATCTAAGTTGTATTCCATATCTAAGTTGTACTAGCATGGCCATATCTAGCATGATGTGACTCATAAGCATCGTCTCTAAGTTGTACTAGCATGAACCTATCTAGCATGATGTCAATACATCATATCTAAGATGTACGTCCACCTCTAAGTTGTACTAGCACAATTCTCCTCGAGCCATTGTATCATCCATAACTTCAACCATCTGTATCATATATAAGTTGTACTAGCATGATCATAAATAGCATGATGCAAGCATCATCTCTAAGTTGTATTACCATCTCTAAGTTGAACTGCCATGACACATATCCACATCTCACTGACAATCCATGATCCCACATATCAACACTCCCTCCAACCAAGGAATTCATCCCCTCCCTTTCAACCAAGGGAGCAATCTCCACGAGTCCCAGTTTTTCCCTCAAGTATGAAAAATTTATCTTGGATAGAGGGTTCGTCAAAAAATCAGTTGTCTTCTCATCAGTGGAGATATACTCGAGAATCACTTCTCCCCTCTGGACTTTATCATAGAGAAAGTAATACTTGATCTCAATGTGCTTCAACCTATCATGGAACACCGGGTTCTTTGAGAGATTCACGCAACTATGATTATCACAATATATCACATTCAAATACAACACTCGATCAAATAGTCCAGAAACCATCTTATGGAGCGATATTGCTTCAGTACAAGAATCACAAGCTGCAATATACTCTACTTCTACAGTGTTGAGTGCAACAAAATTTTGTTTCCTGCTAGCCCATGATATCATAGTAGATCCAAAACTAAAACATATACTAGAAGTACTCTTTATTTCATCTGCAAGCCCTTCCCAATCTGAATCAGTAAATCCATGCAGGTGTACTTCACTGTTTGAGGCATATCTCAAACCATAAGTTATCATCCCATGAAGATATCTCAAGATATGCTTTGCAGCTATCCAATGCTCATTTCTGAGTTCCACTTGGAACTAGCTCAACATGTTCACAACAAAGTAAATTTTTTCCCTGGTATTTACCAAATACATCAATGATCCAATCAATTGTTGGTAAAAGGATGAGTCTACTCGATCAGAATCAAATTCTCTCAACTTCCTTAGATATGTTACCATGGGAATTGCCATGGATTTGCAATCCATCATCCAAAACTTTTGAAGGATCTTTACAACATACTTCCCTTGTCCTAGGAAGACTTCACCATGCTTCTACCATACTTATAATCCTATGTAATAGTGCATGAGACCAAGATCCTTCATATCAAACTCTAATGTTATCTCCTTCTTATATTGGATAATGAGAGGCTTTACACCTATCATCAACATATAATAGTAGAAGCATAGGTGCATCATTCACAACCTTGTAATAGAGGTTTGGATCAACACGAAAAATAGCTATCAATACATGTATACCAATATCTTGGAGTTTTCTTGAGTCCATACGAAACCTTCTTCAATCTGCATACATGGGTTTCTCTTGGGTGTACTTCAAAACCTTGAGGTTTCTCTATATATACCTCTTCCTCAATTAATCCATTGAGAAAGATGGTATTTACATCCATCTATTGTAAACTCCAACCCATGGATGTTTCTAGAGATATGATGGCTCTGATAGATTTATATCTGGCTACCAGAGAAAACGTCTAATCATAATATTCTCCCTCCTACTGGGAGAAACCTCTAGCCACAAATCTTGCCTTGTATTTATCTATACTCCCATCCACTGCATGCTTTATCTTGTAAACTCATTTAGGCACAATTTCCCATAAGTCATTTTTCATGATGGATTGATAGTATTCCATCATAACTTCCTTTTTTTCTTTCTTATTAATTGCTTATTCAAAGGTGGAAGGTTCTATAACTAGAATATGGTTTTGACTTCTTTCTTTCTTTGAAAGTTATATTTGGAGAACCATGATTTTATGCATCTTGAATGATCTCACGAGCCCAATACATTCTTCTATTCTTAGTCTTATCTTGATGTGGATATTTAGATCTTTGTGGTTCTTCCATGTCTGATACAACATTCTTACCTCTCTCTTCATCTACAATCCTAGGATCTACATGATCTTTATCATGGACCTCATCACGGTATTGGTTGCTTCATCCCACAGATGCATTGGTAATTCTTGACCGTGGATCATGGATTTTATTGCTTCCATAATTGAATGGTTCTTTCTGTTTGCCACACCATTCTTCTCAAGAGTGTAGGAAGTAGTGAGCTCTCTCCTAATCATGTCCTCTTTGCATAATGTCTTGAGATCATTTGAGGTGTACTCTCCTCCATTATCGGACCTCAACATCTTTAATTTATTTTTAGATACAATTTCCACAAGTACTTGAATTCCTCAAACTTACTAAATACTTTTCTCTTTTTCTTCCAAGAAACAAATGCAAGTTTTATGTGATAAATCATCAATAAATGAAACATAATGTACATACCCATTTAGTGAGAAGGTTGACATGCATCTGAGTGAAGGATGTACAAAAATCATTTTTCTTTCCATGTTTCCCTTATAATTGATAGTTGGTGAGACAATATACTTCACCATTGATGAATTCATATGCTCCATGCTTGCAACTATCATTGTAGCTCCCTCCTAGAGCTATCACCTGTGACCTACCTCGAACAAGAACAATAACAAAGGAAAATAATATACAACATTCTTCAACACGTTTACAGTGTTGTGATCAATATTTCTTCCATAGTAACTTATTTGGAACAAACAAATACATGATCTAGGTGGATATCGGTGGCCACCCACCTATTCCAACTGGCTCAAAATAGTTCTTTCGAAATTTACTATTTTTAGTAGTTTTTTGGGTCCTAAATTTCCAAGGCCATTTTAAGGGCCTAAATGAATCTTTTTCGTGATTGGGCACCTTAATAATAGCCAAAGTAATGATTGATCCTGTGATATGAATCTCCTCATCAATAACTTTCCAATGAGCTATCATGCACCCCAAACGGAGATCATATGCCAAAGTTACGCCCCTAGGAAGTTGATACACCAAACTACCCAAAACGGGGTCAACAAACCTGTTGGATTTTCATCTTCCGGGTTTAGGGTTTTGTATTTTCTTTATATTAAAAAGGCCTTTGGAGACTCATTGTAACTATCATCTTCTTTTGAATGAGCATATTCATCACATCTCTTCTCAAATATAAGATGCCACCATTCTAGTGAGTCTTTCACTCTGTATTTCTAGAGTTTTTCACATTTCCCTCATTAATAGAAATTGTGTATTACTATATCTCTTTATTTATGGTTATATCTATGATATATCTCTGTTGTTTCATTGATATATATTTGTACATTTCTTTATTATATCTCCACTCTCATTTCATTCCAAAAATAATCTGGATCAGTGGTATCAGAGCATGTTGCTCTTGATCATTTTTCAATGCATGTCCCCGACGAGGTCCGAGTATAGCAAGTTGGGTCTCAAGCTTGTCTCTCTTAAGTAAAATATCTCTCACACGCCCAAGAAAACCTCCAAGGTAGAGGAAAATACAAATGACAGAGCAAAATATTCTATTAATATGTTTCTTGAGCAAGCTCTCATGTGACAGAGGGATGAAATGATGGATAATTTTTCCCACGTCCTTCAACGTCTGTCGGTAACAACAAACACATATTCATCAAGAAACCACTTTGGAGGCACCTCTCCTTTCAAGGTACAAATTAATTTTGATATTCTCGTATTTGAAGGTCAGATAGATGAGAATGCCCTAGAAAAATGGTTAAATCTTCTAGAAGATTATTTCTCTGTTCACAATTTTTTCAACAAGGAAAAAATCACCTTCGCACTCCTTAAGGCTCACCCCCATGTCAAACATTGGTGGGACACTTACTAGGAGAAAATTTCCACAGGGGAGTCTGAAATATATGGGGTCGAGCCCACTTGGGATTTTTTTGTTCATGTGGTCAAGGAACAATATTACCTTGTTGGTACTTATGACGACCAGTACATGAGATGGACCACATTGCAGCAAGAGAGGGGCCAAACAGTGTCATAGTTCACAAACACTTTCCATACCTTTTTCACCAAGTTGGGTATCAAACACTACGAGTGACATCTAGTTCTGAAATACTGCGGTGTTCTGCATAGGTACATCCATACCGAAATAGATTTTCTGGACATCTCATCACTGGGAGCTTCCTATCGATATGCTATCAAAATCGAGAAGAAATTTAGGCACTAGAAAAAATGGGAGTTCGGTTCTACAAATATTCAACAACCAAAGTATGGTAAATATGGCCCTAACAACCAGCCTGCAAAAAACCAGTCCAAGCCACAGGAAAAGAAGGGTAACAGAAAGATGAAGAAGGACACTGAAAACTGGTGTGATTTACACAAAATCCCCTGGAACAACACTGATGAATGTCACTCAAAACACTCATTGGTGGCCAAGATCAAAGAAAAGGAGTTGAACCCTGATGTAGAAAAAAATGGGAGAAGATATATCATCAACGTAGACCAGAAGAACTAATAGATCTTGAAGAGGGGGAACACCTTTTTCATTCACATATGTGGGTGAAGGATCCCGCTGCATTTTGTTGATAGAGGAAGATAGAAGAACCTCATCTCAACAGAGGTCGTCAAACAGTTGGGATTGTCGACAACACCACACCTGCAACCATACAACATCGGGTGGCTTCACCAGGGACGAGATATTTGTGTCATCCAGCAGTGTCGCTTGTCATATGACATCAAGCCCTTCAAGGATGAGGTATTATGTGATGTTTCCCCACTGGATGTATGTGATTTTCTTTTGGGCCATCCATATATCTGGAAGCGCCATGCTATTTATGAGTCTCATCCCCGTAGTGTCATTGTTACTTTGGGGGGTCATCTCTATAGGATACTAGAGGTAGTTCCAACTATTGTTCCACCTAAACAGTGTTTCAAGGTAATATCTCATACTAAAGCATTCATCATCTCCACAATTTGTTCAAGAGGTGAACAGAAGGACACTAAAACCACTGGAGCCTCAGTCGAAGCACCTTCTATCCAGCAGAAGCAGGTCGACAAGATTGCAATAAAGTGAAAATATTCCTTCTGCACACAATCATCTCATGTATTTAGACTATTTAAAAAGGTTCAACCCTTCCAACATCAGGTTCTCGACAACCTTCCACAAGCCAAGCAATGCAACTTCTCCAGCAAGGCCAACAACTCACCAAGGTTCAGATTTAGCAAACACGTCCCCTTGTCCCCCGGGAACTCAACGCAATGGAGACCATTTCTTCCTAAGGAGGGAGGATTTATCTAGGAGGATATCGGTGGCCACCCACCTATTCCAACTGACTCAAAACATATCTTTGGAAATTTACTATTTTTAGTAGTTTTTTGGGTCCTAAACGACACTTTTTCATGATCGAGCACCTCAATGATCACTAAAGACATGATTGATCTTGTGAAATGAATATCTTCATCAATACCGTTCCAACGAGCTATTATTTTCCCCAAACAAAGATCATATGCCAAATTTACACCCCCGAGAAGTTGATACACCAAACTACCCAAAACGGGGTCTACAAACCTGTTGATTTTTCATCTTTCGGGGTTATGGTTTTGGATTTTCATTATGTTAAAAATGCCTTTGAAGCCTCACTGTAACGATCATCTTCTTGCGAATGAGCATAGTCATCACATATCTTCTCAGAGATAAGCTCTCACCATTCTAGTGAGTCTTTCACTCTATATTTCTATAGTTTTGTACATTTCTCTCATTAATATAAATTGTCTATTATTGTATCTCTGTGTTTATGGTTATATATTTAATATATATCTATTATATTATTGATATATCTTTGTACATTTCTTAATTATATCTCCACTCTCATTTCATGCCAAAAATAATCTGGATCAATACATCTCCATGGTAGCCTCCATAAAATCTTGTAAGATAACCTTCCTGAGACAAGAACAATGAAAGTGTTTCCAGTATAATAGTATTTTCATAAGAACATGTCTATGGTAACAAGAATGGATAACAATTTCATGATGATCAACATAGTATAATCAAGGTGAACTGGTCGGGAGAAAAACAATAAATATCTCTCTAGAGGAGATGTTAGTTCATCTTGCAAACATATATATCAATAGTATTCACATGCCATCAAGTATTCATTACATCTAGTAGTAATAGAACCTTTCAAAGACTGCTTTCACAATTCGTAATGTATCAAATATCAACCTTGATATGTGCAAATTAGAAACTTATTAATTTAATCAAACATGGAACCTGAAGCCTCAATTATTATGGAGGGTGTGCTTGTTCGTTTGACCGCACTTGAAATCTTTGTTGCATCGTCAAGCTTGTCTTCCAATCTGAAACTAGATACCATCTTGACAAGGAGAGGTTAGAAACTGAATCAGAAGGTTCAATGATTAGAACAAGCTAGAAACTCTAAAATTTCAATTTTGACCACAAAATCAATTTGACCAGAAGTCAACCTTTAACTTTGACTTTGACAAGTCAAAATTTGACTTTGACTTTGACCAAAAATTCAAACTTCACGTTTTTTCTAAATGAGGGTACCAAGAGGTGCGCAAGGCTAGGGTGCACTAGAATCCCCAAGAATTATGTCAAACGTTTCACTCTAGGTGCCCAAACAAATGGGTTAGGGTTTTTTGTCACTGCAAAACCCTGACTGCAACTGTAACTACAATTGTAAATGGTCTTGCAATGAGCTTGAGAATGAACTTCCCAATCTACCTTCCAGTGATTATATTGTCTGAAGATAGTCTGGGCCCATAACCTATTAAAATATTCGTTGATGTGCTCATTTTCACAATAGACAATATCACAATATTGTCACCCATCCATAGGCACAAAGCCACCCCCGAGTACCTTAACCTTTGCTAGATAGAATGATTTTGTAAATCCATACTAGAACCAACAGATAAACCCTAGTTGCAGTAGTAGCACGAGATGGAACCATAAAACACTATTCAACTTCCACAACAACACAAGGCAAGAGAAAGCCCCCACATCCACAAAAAAGGTATCATACACAACTGCAAGTGTTGCAGTTGCACTTCTCCCTCAAATTTGGGCCATGATTTAGCTAGTACACCACCAAAAATACCACCAAGATTATCACCAAGAATATCATGAAGAAAATTACCAATAATACTAGAGGTAGAGAGCATATATTAGGCTAGATAGCGCTAGAGAGAGAGACCAAGACCAAGAGATAACCATATGCCTGTATTCCTCCTTACATCTGCATTTGCAACTGTAACTACATATCTTCACAAGAATTGTGCTCTGACTGGGTGTACAAATGAGATAAAACGTCCTCTATTTATATTAATTTGTCCAATGACTTTTCTAGTTGGTCCGACCTGACTTTCTGGTAATTATATTTTCTATTTATCTTTTTCCTGTGGAGCCAACTTGTCTTTCTGGAAGATAATATTCTAATATTATTTATTCTTCTAGATCAATTTGTCTTCTATGGTTTTCACACATCTGTGTAGGGTTTCCCTTGCTTCCAGAATATTCTATTCTAGTCAAAGGTTACACATGGAGGTTAATGCCTCCCGCAGCTACCATAACATCAACAAGATCTTCATCCACAATGTTCTTTAGAAGATAGAATTAGTATAAATAAGAGTAGTAGGCATGAGAAATCTTTGTCTTGAGAATTATTGTAATAGAGCGTTTCTCTGTTGTAGGTTTCCCCCTTGAAGAGGCATTGAACATTGGTCATTGGAGCATCAAACCACTCTCTTAATCACGATGGTCTCATGGTTGGTGAAGAAACATGGTGCAGTATTTCAGATAACAGTTGATAAGGGGACATCTTCAAGCTCCAAGACTCCTCCTCCACTACCTCATCCTAAAACTACTTCACCCAAGGGGGCTCCCCAGGTTCATGATATTGATGAATGATGGTTATGTTGTTTTTATCAATCTTTACCATATGGTTCTGTTAGTTTTTTTAGTGTTCTGTTGTAGAGATGGTCTCCATATCTCAGAGTTGTCAAGCGATAACTACTTACATGCATGTTCTTTTATGTCTTTTTAACAAATGGTCTGGTTTCCCAGGGAAATCCGATAGACTTTCACACTTTTGATAGACATCTAGCTTATCTTCTAGCATGTTGCTACTTTTGTACATTTTGTCTATATAAATAGAAAAACCAAATCCTTTCTTACTTAAAAAAAAATTAGTGTAGGGACGAACATATATTTTGATAATTTATTTACTCTTAGATTTATAATATCATTATATATAGATTGGGTAATGGATTTTTTATTTAGATCAAAGAAGTTGTGAAAACTCAATCTTTATTTTTACTACATCGATGAAATTAATTAATAATTTTTTTTTATTTTTTTTTTATAATAAGATAGTTAATCTATATTAAAATAACTAAGGAAAAATATTACAGGTGTTTTGTTGTTGGCCTGCCACTTGGGAAACCAGCCCAACAGTAGAACATTTTCTTCATCGAGCTTGTTTCCCGGTATATATCAAAAAATATATTGTAAGACTTTATACAAGACCTATCCAAAAACTGATTTGAAGTTTGAGGATTGATATCCTTTTTGCTACAACTATACATATTGATGAAGAAGAGAAAACTTGCCATGAAAAATTAAACAAATGAGGGGCATCATCATGAGAAACCTGAGGGGTTTCCTCCTCAATGGTGTTGAAGTTGATGCCCATTTTAGCTACCAACTGATTCTACAACTGTATCTTTTCAATCTTCCTGGCTAGCTCATTGTGGGTTGCATCCCTTGCAATGATGGCTTTGGAAAGGAGTGTTGTCATATGCCAATATAGGTCAATGGTACAAAAATATTGTGTATCGTTAGCTCAGGTTAAGCCAATATCACGGATCCAAGGCATTATCTCCACATCCACCTCTGCATCTGGGGTGGTCAACCTTTCCTAACGAGGTTCATTCTTAGTTTTATCCATCTCTTCTTGAACTTATGGTGAAGTACGTGAGAGTAGTTTTATGTTGCTGAAATTGCTTCCTGGTGCACTCGAGTGAGAGTGTGATGCGTGTTTCCTCGTCCACGAGGTCTGGACCCATCCATTGAGCACCACCTGAGACTTCTCGCAACTTTAAAACACTGACATGAACAAAGGCAAGAATTGGGGATGCGCCATTGAAAATCACAAGCTCTGCAAAAGTTGTTGAAGCCAAATACAATAGTCGAGAGCGCATACCTCTCGCGTTTATCTATACCTGCCATAATACTCCTACCCATAATTCCTGTACACTAGGGGGAAACCAGTTATGAATCTAGGTCGTCATGCTTAAAGCTTTGTGGGGTTTGCTATAGTCATTTCTAGAGGGGGCCTTCATGATGACCACCTCAAGCCCATTCAAGGGATTTAATTCCAACTTAATGCATTTCATGGAGAGGGGATCGGGTGCTTCCTTATGGGGCCTGGAAACCTGTGTCATGACTCCCTGTGTGCCTCGTGATTTCAATAGTTTGGGATTGGCTGCCAACTGCCACCCGAATCAGGGTGTTGAGGTCATTTAGGGATAAGGAGTTGCAGTCTCTCAACAGGGAGGGGGTTTGTTGCAAATTTCATTATTGATCTATGCTACTAGGCTAATTGGTGGATCCCTCCTTCACCATCTTGTTTGCAAGTTTATTGGTTGAACAACGAATGTGTGAGGGAATTGTGACTTTTATGAGAGGTGTGAGATATTGAATATGTTCAATTCCTCCCTCCATAATCCATCCCAAGGAAAACAATTGGTGAATGGAAGGCCATGAAGCATGTTATGGAGCATTTTTATGATAATGAGGGAGTTTCCTTCAATTATCATTTTTCTATAATTTTCTCTGATTGCAATTGATAAGCCTTTAGGAAGAGCATGGAGTTCTATGAAATTGTTTGTGGATGTTCCAATTCCTTCTACCAATATTCTAATAATATTGTTGTCATGATTCCAGAAAAATCTATGACATTCTGTGTGGATGTTCTCATTCCTTCTACCAAGATTCTAATAATATTGTTGTCATGATTACAGAAAAATCCCCCTAAGCTTGTTATACTGGGATTCCCTTTGGAGGCACCATCACAATTGATTTTGATGAAGCCCATTGGGGGAGGAGACTAGGACAATGGGGATGAGGGACCTTATTGGCAGGTGGTTGAGAAGAAATAATGATTAGACTCTTTGAGGCCTAAGGATTTCATGATCATGGATTCAAAAGTGGATCATTGCCAATCCCAATCAATCCATTTTTTAGTTAGAATTGTTTCTATGATGCTCTTTTGAATGTGGGACCAGATGTTGTTTATTTATTGAATTTTAACTTTGAATATCCCCCTGTTCCTTTCTTTCCATATTTCCCAAAGAAGAAATCCTGGTAACTTTTTCCAAGCATTGGACAAAATTGGATTTGGGAAGTCACATTGGTTCTAATGGATAATCGTTTTTGGAAGGTTGGTTATGTTACAGGAATATTTTCTAAAGTTGGTTGCACCCAAATCCCGGAGTCTTGAGGAAAATTGACAGGTGTTGAGGAGATGCTATGGAGTTTCTCCTTCCTAGTGGAAAAGAGGGCTTATTGTTGGGCCAATGAAGCCTCGTTTTTTCATATTTTCCCAAGTTAGGATCTTGTTTTTAATCAGGAGCCAAAGGAAAAGCGAGACTTTGGGCCAAAGTTTCCTCTGCCAAATTTGTTGTCAAGCGTGAGAGGGAGCGGGGGTTTATTGCTTCGAAGGAATAGTATAGGATTATTTTATGTTGAAGATGCCTTTGGACGAGTGGACCCATCTTAGTTTATTAGGTCAGTTGTGCTATGTGATCTTTTGATTCTGAAGCTTCTGCCAGAAATCATCCCATTGATAGTGATTTCCTACTTGATTCCATTGATCTATAGGGATCTAGGTTTTCCATTGATCATCTATAGAATCAATCTCCCAGTATTTCCACATCCATATTTTTCATTGAGTAGTCATTATGTGTTTAAGAGTTTGGAGGGTTTCTTGAGTGCCCCAGGATTTAAGTTGTTGTCAGGCATCATCCCATAATAGAGTGTGATTTCCATTATGAACCTCCCAGAAGCAGTGTTTTTGAATTATTCTTTTGTTTTTCCAAGAAGTGTTCTAAAAAATGGATTCATTCATGATGCCATCAAGACTTGTAATATTGTGTTATTTTGTCTGAGGACAATACTTCCTCTTACATATCTTCTCCCATAATTCATATTCACTTNCCCCCCCCCCCCAGAAAAGAACTGAGGGTATTAAGGTCACCTTCCATATTTGGGAGACAGACTTTATCCCAGCTGACCTGCAACCATTTGGTTTCCTTTTTGGAACCTCCCCATAGAAAGGAACATTGTAGGTTATGAACAACTTTAATTATAGACTTAGGGACTACAAGAGATGAAAAGAGGTAGTTGGGAATTGCTCGGAGGACATATTTTAAGAGAACCAGGCGGTTTGGGAGATTGAGAGAGAGATAGGTCCAATTAGTCATTTTTTTCCATTTGAGAAAGAAAGTATTCCCAAGTAGAATTTCTGAGAGCATTTTCAATGAGAGAGTGCCAAGATACTTCAAGGGGAGGGCCCTGCACTGATAACCTATAATGTGAGAGATGTTATTCTAAATGGAAATATGTGTATTGAAAAAAAGGAGTTGAGACTTGTTTTGATTTATGGTTGTGCCTAAATCCTCCATGAAGTTGGATAGAAATTTCTTTATGTACTTTTCCTTGAACACAGTGGAAATACCCATAAGCATAATGTCGTCCAAAACTCGTTGGTCAGTGACTGGGAGGTCTTCCCCATGGAGGAAAATCCCTTTGATTTGACTTTGAGAAACAACAACTTTAAGATATTGTCCCAAGCCTTCAACCATCAAAGTCAAGAGAAAGGGGAAGAGAGGGTCACCTTGGTGAATACCACGAGAGAGAGAGAAGGTGGAAGAAGGAGATTCTTTTACAAAGATGGAAAAAAGGCAAAGGAAGTGAGAGACATGATCCAACCAATCCACTGAGCCAAAAAACCAAAGGAAAGAATCATGTGGTGGATATACTGTTAATTGAGTTTATCAAAGGATTTCGATATGCCTAACTTTATAAGCATGCCAAGTTTTTTGTGGTTTTTAAAGAGTGAATCATTTCATGAGCCATAATTATGTTGTCTAGAATTTGTCTTCCTTTGACATAGATCGATTTCTCTAGCAAGATGAGATGGGGAAGAAGGGGCTTGAGTTTATTAGCAATGATTTTGGTTATGATCTTATAGATTGCATTACAAAGAGAAATGGGTCAGAATTTGGTGGGGTATTCGATAGCCTCTTCTTTAGGGATGATACCTAAGAAGGTAGAGTTGAGGGAGGGAAGAACATTAGAGAAGCGATGAGAATCTTCCACTAATTCTATCACATCAAGATTTAGAATGGGCCAATAGGCTTGGAAGAAGTCAATAGTAAATCCATCAGGTCCAGGGGATTTCCCCTTAGGTATACTCATGACTACTTGTTCCAACTCTTCCATGGAAATCAGGTGTAAAAGAGATTCATTTTTCTCCTAAGAAACCAACTTCAGGATATTGGCAGTTATTTTATAGATGGAATCAAGATGATTCTCCTTGGTTTCATTTAAGAAATTTTGAAAGTAGTTGACACGAGTTTTTTCTATGTCGGCATGCTTAGTGATTCTATTTCCATGTTCATCTTTTATCAAAGTTATGTGATAGTGATGCCTTCATTGAATTGTAGATTTGTATAAGAATTTGGAGTTTTAATATGTTTCCTTTAGCCACTGGACCCTAGAGTTTTGTTTCCATTAGATTTATGCTTTTTTTTCTATGATGTCGATTTGAGATTGAAAATTTATCTTCTCTATTTGGATTTTCTTATATTTTCCTTTCTCTATTATTTGTTGTTAGAGCTACTCAAGTTTTGTTTCCAATTCTTGCTTGTCTTTGAATGTCTCCAAAATTTTCCTTGTTCCATATTTTAAGTTCGGCCTTGATATACTTAAGTTTTTTCTAGAAGCAGTACATGGGTATTCCTTGCAGGTTTTTTGATTCATGCCACCAAGAGGTGATTCTTTCCAAGAAGGAGGGTGGTCAATCCAAAAGGCTTCAAAACAAAAAGGTCGAGGAGGAGGAGAGTTGGAAAGGAAAAGGTCCAGTTGGATTGGCTAGTGGTCCGAGCCAGCAAAGGGAAGGATGGAAGAGACAAGATAGGGGCCCATGAGAGGACGAGTGTGGGAGACCAAAAATAGTTCAAGATAGGAGACAATTTGGTGCATTCCTTTGCGTTGATTATTCCAGGTATGCAATCGATTGGAAGAGGACATATCTACAAGATTTAGATTGCAGATAAGATCCTTAAAGCAGAGAAAGGACTGGTCGAAACGATCGATGCCTCCTCATTTTTCATCGAGGGAATTAATGAGGTTAAAATCCCCCCATATGATCCAATTACTATCATCCACAATTATTTTGAGATCTTGACGGGAATTAAGAAATCATTCTTTTGCAGGGGCAGCAGGAGGGTCGTAGACATTGGTAATGAAACCTGAAGAGGAAGTACTATTGACATTGAAGTGAGCAAAAAGGGTGCATGAAGTAGAGGATAAGGTGATTAATGAAACTTAAACTAGATTCAACAGGATGGATAGACCATCAGTTTTACCTTGAGCATCGCTAACAATGGATTGAGATTTTTTTCAAAATTTGGTTGAGAGAGAGGTGAGGATGTTGCTAGGGAATTTGGTTTCCTGCAGGACAATTACAAAGTGCTTTTCTTTATCAATGAGTTTCTTCATCATCTAGTGCTTGGATTTTCTGTTAAGGCCTCAAATGTTCCAAGATAGGAGCTTCATGAGGAACTCAGGGGGTTGGGGGAAAATGAGTCCCTCATTATGGAGATTCTACCTTAGTTGACCAACATTTCACCAAAATCTTGAAGGATTTGCTTGTTGGATTTTCTTCGTCATTTTTCTTTTTACTTAGATAGATTGGTTGCTTCTTTTGTAGAATTAGTTTTAACTCCAAGCTTAACAAAGGACGATGTAGTCTTACCTTTGAGATGGTTGGAAAAATGGTTTTTGCTTCTAACTTTGGATTCTTTGACCATTTTAATTTGTTGTTTTGGTATGGAGCTAGGGTACTTTTGATGCCAAGCAGTCACTAAGGATGGAGATCGAGGGATGATAACTCAATTTCCTCACCATCTTCCGAATCCCCTTTGTTATCTCCTTCCTACTTCATTTATGTGTTTGAGTCTTTGATATCCTTATTATTTTCCATGACAATTTTATGTCATTTGGCTTGGTCCTCTTGATCTGATGCCACCATTGGGTTTGGATCTGGAGGAAATGGAATTTCTTCTATTGATATTTTCCCTTTCTGTTCTTCCTTCGAGATCTATTGTAGTGTTTCAAATATATTTTTGGTGGGGATCTTTGAATGAGAAGGTTGAGCATGCTACTATCTTGAATTTCACCATCTAGATGGGACCGATTTGAATCTTTCGTTATTTTTGGTTGAGTTGTTCTTTGCAATAGTTGTTGGTTGGTTAAGAGGAAAACATTTGAATAAGTTTTTGTGCTCATGACATGTCCTGCAACAGAAGGGTATATGCTCTAGTCTAGGGTTTGAAGCCATTTTGTGTCCTGATATCTGAGATATATGGCTTCCGGGAGAACTTGAGAGACATTGATGTAAGAACATATCCTAACATATGAGGTGTAAAGACCTTTCTTTGTTATCTCAGAGGATTTGACGAGGATTCCTAGGGTGTTGTCAATTCCTTCCATAACTTCCTCTTCCTAGAATTCATTTGGATGAGAGTAGAGTCTTATCCAAATTGTAGCAAACATGAAATCTTCATTTTATAGACTAAATTTTTCGGACCAGAGGCCTAGGTAGATACCTAGTGAATTAAAGAAGTAGGGCTCGTTTTCAAAAATACGGTTCTTATCTTCTAGGCTGGTAAACATGGTCGTTAATAATCCCTTTGAGACCATTTTGACCATTTTGAGCATGATCTCACCCTTTGGCTTCTACCAATTTTGAATCCAACATTCTAACACCTTATCTGAGGGGAAAATTCCCATGAACTTTCCTATTATAGTGTGATCATGCATATATTGAATGTTCTTTCCTACTTTGGTAGATCTGATCTCGTATTCTGAAATCTCATCAGTCTTAGGGATGCACTTGCTCGCTTCTTTCCTAGTCTTGTTTTCTTGATTCATATTCATTTTGGTTGACTTGTTGTTTTATGTTGGATCGGTCCGTGTTCCTTCCACTCCGTCAGTCATAGCTTGTGATTTTCCTTTCTCTGACCCTATTAAGTTACCATAGGATGGATGACGTGAATCGTCAGACAAAGCCTCGTTGTAGGAGGGAGATGAGCTCTCCCCTACAGTCATCGCCATTCAGAAGATGCAGGTGAGATAAGTCATTTGCAAAATCCTTAGGTGAGTTCAGTCGCTCATCCCTTCCTTCATTTCCTTTCAAATTTTTTATTTCATTTTATTAATTATTATTAATAACATTTACAATCATGAATCATAGATATTGATTATCGATATTAATCAGGTTAGTTAAAATTTAAAATACTTTGTAATAATATTTAAAATTTTAAAAAATATTATCATATGTAACAATAGCAAGTTCAAATGATTATTTTATTATTCTATATGTCCACGTAAAACATTCCCACATTTCTAAAATCCCTTTGGAATTGTATCTTTATTTTTGGTAAGGCATAGATAATTATGATATTTTATATGATGTAAGCATTTGATAATTATTTTAACTTTTATATTAGAAATAGATAATATATTAAGAAAAAATAAAAGGAGATATGGAATACATAATTAAGATTCTAATTTATCTTATAATTACCTTGTATATAGAAGATAAGTAACTAAAGTAACTAGATTGTATATTACATATGCTTATATTAATACTTAAATAAAAAATAATTGAAAGAGAGTAAAATGTAGAGTATACTTTTTATACTAATTAGTGAAAGAGGAATATGAAGAAAATTAAATAAATATGAGAGGAATATGAAGAAAATTAAATAAATATGAAATAATAAATAGTAAAAAACATATAATCATTACAGTAATGATTTTTAAGGGAAAATCTTTATAAGAGAAAAACCCCATTTTAAAGCATAATCAATATATTATTCAACAACTAAATGGTTACAATATATTATTGAGTCTCTATGCTTTTAACAAGAGTGTGCAATAACATAAAGATTATGGAGAAATTTTTGTAGCATAGTAATAAGTTAAAAGTCACACTTTTCTTCCCTCCAACCCTAGCACTCATTAAATAGGCATAAAAAACCATAATTAATTTATGGTTTTTCAATTCTACATCCTAGAAACTACCAACTATTAATTGATCAACTATTGTTGATTAACATCCATTACTACTACAGATCAACATGTATTCCCTACCACTACTAAATATTTATTCCATATCAGTGCTATGCATTTATTCCTTGCTATGGCATTGCATTTATTCCCTACTATAGCTCAACAATTATTCCTCTAGTACAAATCAACAATTATTACCTCCTCCACTACATGACTACAAGGTGTATGACACATCTCTCTCGACATTCTCACTTGTCATATACCTTTCAAGAGTATAAGAGAGAATTCATCAAATTGTGAGATAATTGTTAAGTGA
Source organism: Picea sitchensis (assembly GCA_010110895.2). Taxonomy (NCBI): domain Eukaryota; kingdom Viridiplantae; phylum Streptophyta; class Pinopsida; order Pinales; family Pinaceae; genus Picea; species Picea sitchensis. The sequence goes on from SNQJ01S0044815.1 coordinate 91,075, forward strand.
CATATGGACCATATACTTACAACATCACTTGAATTTACCTACACTCACTAATTTCATCAATGCATTTGCAATGTTCTACAAAGTGTCAATTTTATCTAGTATCATGTTTCCATACTCTACCATGTCCCTAACAAAATGGTATTGGATATCGATATTACTTTCCTTCACATGAAAAGTTGGGTTCTTATGCAAAAAAATGGTACTATTACTATGACATTGAAGTGTAATAGCTTTCTAACTTGGACCTACTTCCAAACACAATTTCATAAGCCAAGCCTCCTTATAGACATGAGTAGCTACCATATATTATTCCTTTGTAGTGGTAAAAATGGCCATATGTTTTCACTTGCTCATCCAACTCACTGCACTGCAAAACAACCAAAACACATACATCTTCTCATAGATGTCCTTCTATCTACATCCCTTGCTCAATAAAAATCCACATAACCCAGTATATCCTCTATGTGTCTGTCCCCTAAAACATCACTATGATAGAAAATGGAATATTCAGGAGTACCTCATTAATTCCTGAAGACCCTCTTCACTACAACCCAATGTTCATGTCTAGTATTAGCAATCAATCAACTAAAGAATCCCACTACTTGGGAAATGTATGGTCTAGTACAAACTATAACATACATAAAACTACCAATTTCACTATGATAATGAGCATAAACCATATCCTCCATCTCTATAGGTGTTGTAGGACACTGCTCAACCAAAATCTTAGTCCCCATAGAAATTAGAAGAAGTCTTAATGGTTTGCAATCTACCATATGAAAAAACTATAGCACAGAGTTTACATACTTACCATAGCCCAACCAAAAATTTTATTTTATTTATCTCTCCTGATCTCCATTCCTAAGATATATTTTGCATCCCCCAAGACTTTCATATAAAATTGTTCTAAAAGTTGAGACTTCAAATCACGAATCACATCCTTACTATTACCAAAGAATAACATATCATCTACATATAGAGTGATAAGAATAAAATTACCACCATTTTGTTTGTAATACACACAATGATATGATTTATATATAAAAAATCCCAATCCCAACAAAAAAGAATCAAACTTTTGGAACCACATTCTAGGAGAATGTTTGAGACCATATAAATAATTTTTCAATTTGCAAACTAGTGACTCTTTTCCTTTTTCAACGTAGTGCTCTAGCTATGTCATATAGATCTCCTCATTCAAGTCACAGTGTAGGAAAATTGTTTTCATATCTATATATAAATCAAAGGTTAATTGCTATAGATAATAGGAAACTAATAGTTGTTAACTTAACAACTGGGAAAAAAATATCTCCAAAGTCTATCCCCTTAGCGTAAGAATATCCTTTCATGACCAAACTTACATTGTTATTTTCAATATTGCCATCTAAACCAATGTTGTTTTTGAAAACCCATTTATTCTTTCATCTCCTTAGCATTAATCTCTCACCTAGGTACTTTAGATCTTGGTCTCATGATTCTAATGGTTGAATTTAAACTAATTTTGACCAAGTGAGTCATAGGAGTTACATTTAAAGGGGAATATGCTTTTAGGATCTTATTCCCTGATTTTAGGATTCCTTTTTATATGTTCAAGCCTCATCCCATGAATCAAGGAAGGGGTAGTTACGAGCCACCACTTGTCATCCAGGGGTAGTTACGAGCTAGTTAATTCATGCTTGATATATTTTATGTCTAATCAGGGAACCTAAGCTCCGAGTTAATCCAAACTAGTTTCGTGCATCACTCATACAATTCAAATTTCTTCCTTTAGATTTAATTTTTTATTCTAGTTATGTTTGATCTCTTGCAGGTGATCATTAAATTTCACATTTACATCCAATGGGTTTCCATCCATCAAGAAACAATACCAAGTCCTAGAAATCATTATTTCTAAGTGCATGCATTTCCTCATCCATTGAAAATATCTAGGACTCCTTATCTTCCATCTCCGTTACCTCTTTCATAGTTCTAGGCTCATTGGTGTTAGCATATAAAGAAAATATACATATGAAATTAGATGAACTATAATTATAAATATTTGGTTGCCTTCTTTTTCAAGTGGATATCCTTAAAGTTTGAGGTGGAGTTTCTTCTTCCTTTTATGAACTCCCTGAACCTTTCTCCTCATCAAGTACATCATGAACTTCTTGTTCATTCTATGCTTCAACATTCTTAGTCTTGGGTGGTAGTTGAAATACTAACTTGTTCTCATCCTCTTCTAGTTGCACCAATGTGGCAGAAGGATTAACTTCTTTGTAAATAACATTCCATCTATACAAAAAAAAATCATCCATAGGATTTGAAAACTTCTACCTTTTCACATCAATGCCATAGCCAGTGAAGGTACATTTCACAACCTTGTTATACAACTTTTTCTACTTCTTCTTAGGTATATGAACATATGCCTCATAGCAAAAAACATGAAGATGTTGAAGTAAGTTTTTTTTCTCGTCCAAGCCTCCATATGTGTCTTATATACAAGAGTTGATGTAGGAGACTTGTTAATCAAGTAACATGCAATAGAAATCACTTATGCCTAGAACTTCTTCTCTAAGTTGGCTCCACTAAGAATACGCCTAGCTCTCTCCATCAATGTTTCATTCATCCATTTTGAAACTCCATTATACTAAGGGGTATATGGATTTGTTTTATTAATTTCAATGAAATTCTTCTTGCAAAACTTATCAAACTCCATAGAATAAAATGCACTACCATTATCAATCCTCAACACTTTAATCTTCCTACTAGTCTAATTTTTCAAGGGGGCTTTAAGATCTTAAAATGACTAAAAACCTCAGATTTAGTTCTAAGAAATTATATCCATATCCTTCTAGAATAGTAATCAATGAATGACACATAATACACAACCTCATAAATTGAAGGAACTTTAATTGAACCAAATAGATCATAATTAATTATGTCCAACAAACTAGAAGATTTGTGAGAACTAGAACAAAATTGAACACGATTTTGTGTTCAATACATACAATGCTCAGAAAAATAAAATTAAAGAGCATAATCATTCAATTCATCAACCAGATTTTTTTTTCAAGGAGGCACATAGGCTCTTCTCACCTATATTGAACAATCTTTGGTTGCATATCAAAAGTTACAAGTAACTTGCTTTCTAAAGAAATATCGTATTAGGTACCCAGAAAGCATGACCATTGGAAGTAGATATAGGTTCCAATTTTGAAGGTGTTGATGATCCAGGTGGATATCGATGGCCACCCACCTTTTCCAGCTAACTCAAAACAACTTTCTAGCAATTTTGATAATTTACTATTTTTAGCAGTTTTTCGGGTCCTAAACTTCCGGAGCCGTTTTGAGGCCCTAAGCGATGTTTTTGGGGTATGTTGCAAGCATGAAATTTTGTGCAACTGTTGTATTCCTCAGATAGATCTTTCCAATGGGCTATCATACGCCTAAGACGGAGATCGTATGCAAAAGTTACGACCCCGGGAAGTTGATGTACTGACTTACCCAAACGGGGCCCACGTGACTTTTGGCACTTCATCTCCTAGGATTAGGTTTTTGGATGTTTAGGGTTTTTGAAACTCATGTTTATTGTAAAAATTCCTTGAGAGCCTCATTGTAATCATCTTCTTGCGAATGAGCGCAACCGTCACATCTCTTCTCAGAGATAAGCCGCCACCATTCCAGCAAGCTTATTTTCCGCTGCATTTTACAGTTTCATCTTATTTCCTTATTGAATAGAAAACCAGTTTTACTGTATCTCTATTATTCTATGTTAATAATTTGGTAATAATCTGTAGTCATTTTGTTCTGCTCATAAAATCTGGATCAGTGGTATTAGAGAAGTCTGCTCCTTATCGTCTTAATGCATGTCCCCAACGAGGTCGAAGTACAAAGATTTGGGTCTCAAGCTTATTTCTCTTGAGGACAAAATCTCTCGCACACCCAAGCGACCTCTCATGGAAGGAGAAAAGAAAGATGACGGGACAGAAGATTCTTTCAAACTGTTGATTGAGGAAGCCCTCATGCAACAGAGGAATGAGATGATGGATAATTTTGCGCAAATCCTTCGGAGACTACCAGCAGGGGACGCATCTTCTTCGAGCGGAGGCACCGCCCCCTTCAAGGTACAAATAAACTTCGATATTCCTATATTTGAAGGTCAGATAGATGCAGATGTTGTAGACAAGTGGTTGAATATACTAGAAGGGTATTTCTCTATCCATAACTTTTTGAATAGAGAAAAGATTACTCTTGCGCTCCTCAAAGTTGTTCCCCATGTCAAAGATTGGTGGGAAACTTTCTGTGAGCAAAAGGAAACAGAGGAAACTTCATTATTTACAGTCATGGCCACCTGGGAATCCTTCAGGGATGTTATTAAGGAACAATACTACCCTGTCGGAAGTTATGATGACTTGTATACCAAATGGACCACACTGCGGAAAGAAAGAGACCAAGCAGTGCCAAATTTCACAAATATCTTCCATACCTTGCGAACCAAGTTGGGTATCAAAGATTCGGAGAGACATCTTGTGCTCAAGTATCGCAGTGCTCTGCATAGATACATACAGACCGAAATGGAATTTTTGGACATCTCATCCTTGGGCGCAGCCTACCGATATGTCGTCAAAATCAAGCAGAAGCTCAAACAAAAGACGCGACAATTTGGGTCGGGGAACCCCTCACAACAAAATCCAGGAAAGGGTGGCCCCAACCCATAGAACAAAGGATAGAGAAAAGATGCATAGTATCAGGACATCCAGTCCAAGCCACAAGCAAAGAAGGACACCGGAAAGACAAAGAAAGATACCGGGAAGTGGTGCGACTTCCATAAGAGCCCTTGGCATAACACTGCTGACTGTCGCTCAAAGCAGATGC
>SNQJ01S0044816.1:0-49610 GCA_010110895.2 Picea sitchensis
TATGTACTCCATCCGTTTCTCTTAGTTCCATTCAATAGTTAGATCTAGGGAAAGAGTAGTATTCTGTCACGTTTTGTTCCAGATCCAGGTGGATCTTGGGGAGATTGGTCTGTGTCCGCACTCACGAATTTATCCATAAACAAGGTGCTCGAGCAGAGAGAGAACATATTGAGCAACAGGGTCATCAGGGAGTGCTTGGTTAGATGGAGGGGACATCCAGTTGAGGATGCCACATGGGAGGGAGAGGACATTTTACAACACCCAGGATTGATGTTGCTTGAGGAAAAGAAATATCATGAAGGGAGCACTGTGATGTCCCGTTCCCAAGAGTAGGCCATCACAGAGTGACTTAGTAGTCTATTTGTTCTTGTAGACTATATTCAGGAACACACAAGGAACAAGAGGAGAAATAAGGGGTGATTTAGTGGCTAAAAAATGAATTAAGACAAAAAGCATAAGAAAAATCACTTAAGTTAAAGTCAATGTAGAAATAGAATGAAAAGGTGTGGAGGGGGAGACTTAATTAGTTAATTAATCACCTTAAGAGGAAAATAACCTAGCTTAAGTGATGTCAACAAAGAATTATATCGGGAAGAGTATAAAGGGAGGAATTTGAACTAATTCCTCATTATGTTATGATTTTATGTTGAGATAGTTTCCATAGTAGAAGGAGAATTGACTTTCTATTGTTTTGAGGATTTATGGAGGAAATCACCACCTTGATTAGTTTCGGTGTTGAGAGACACACCCCAGCTTATCAAAGATACCATCTAGGTATTTCACTGTGCTATTAAGGAGTATCCAGTTTGCAGTGTTTGCGCAGCTCAACTAGTAAGGGAAAAAGGGTTAGAGAGGGTTTTTGTGTAGCTACATGAGACTAGAGATTATCTTGCATATTCCTCCCAACGCAGTTCATGAATAGTCAGGGTGCATCTTTTGAGCCACCAATCATCATATTGTAATGGTCAAATCTCTTAGTGCGCAACAAACAACCAAAACGTGCACAAATCTTGAGGAGGGACATTTGGGGTTCCAGAGGGAGCTTTGGATCAAATCCAAGGAAACCCTTGTGATCTAGTACAACATTGGCCATGGCACACATTTCTAGTTATATAGCATCAAATTACGTTGGTGGAATCATTAGGGCACACTCATTGATCCCAAGAGGTGCCCAAGCCCCCAAGGGATGACATATAGATGTTTGAGGGCTCGATCTTCAGTTTTTAAGTCATCAGTAGAATCCTAGAGGCCAGGGCGCTCACTTTTGGACAGTTTGCAAGCGATTATGTTGAGTATAGCCACCAAGGTGAGTTTTCCAGAGTTGCAACAGTTGTCGTGAGTTTCTAGAACTACAATTTTTTGTTGATCTATCCGTTCATGCGCAGATCTATCTTCATACCATGATCACGAGTATTTTGTATCAGTTTCTTGTATTCCAGTGACGATCCATGAGATATAGCTGACAACTTGATCTTCCTTCATTACATTATTGTATTTCCTTCTTTTTCCCTCATAATACATATGAATGAGATGGTCTTTGTTCCTTATTCTTTATGCAACATATATTCATTATAAACATTAATTGAATGAAACGCACATGTGGAAATCACCAAGAATGTTAAAACATTAACTCAAATGCATCTAAAAACCTCCAGAGTATCAACTCAGATAGTGGATTTGTCAGTTTATCAGTGTTTCCTAGACGAGCCGAGTTAGGAACATTACAACCTTTCTACCTTTCAACCTTATCATCAACACCCTTTTTTCAGTTTGTACACCCACTTGCATCCTATAGTATTCTTGTTTTCCAGGAGTTCTACCAGTTCCCATCTTCCATTCCTTTCTAAGGAATCCATTTCCTCTTTCATTGCTTCTTTCCATTTTTCTCTATCAGACACCTCCATTACTTCTTGGTATCAAGTAGGTTCCTCATCGTTAGTAATCAAAGAAACAAATGAAACAAAATCGTCATACCTTCTAGGAGGATTTATAACCCGTGTATATCTCCTTAGGGATGATTGTTGCATGTCCACATTTCCATGATTATTATTTTAATCATCATCCTCATCTTCCTTTGTCGAAAAATATTCATGAACTTCTTCATGAACCTCATCATGTTCATCTTCTTCTGTAGACGAATGAGTCTCAAACTAAATCTCCTGATTTTTTGGTATTTGCGTCTATTTTATTTCAACATCTACATCATATTTAATGAGTACCAATTCATCAAATATTACATACTCGTTAATGGTAATTTTGTGGGAAGTAGGATCCGACAATCTATATCCCTTAATTCCATCACCATAGCCAATAAAGATAATCTTTTTTTGTTTGGAATCTAATTTAGAATGTTGATTCTTAGGTATAAGAGCATAGGCCTCACAACTAAAAATATTAAGGTTCGAATAATCACATGAGTGACTAGTCCATACCTCTTATGGAATCTTACAATCAATTGCAGTCGATGGTGATCGGTTTAACAGATAACAAGCTATCAAAATTGCTTCTAACCACAATTACTACTGCAACTTGGAATTATTGAGCATGCTCCATTCTTTCTCTAGAAGAGTCGTATTCATGCGTTCAACAAGGTTGTTTTGCTGGGGAGTATAGGTAGTGGTTTTACGCTGCTCAATCCCCACTTCCTTGCAATAGTTTGCAAATTCCATAGATGTGTATTCACCTCCATTATGAGTTCTTAAAACTTTTATCGACCTTCCAGTGCTCTTTTCAACCAAAGCTCTAAATTGCTTAAAGACTGTAAAAAAATCATCTTTTCTTTTTAACAAACAGACCAACACCTTCCTAGAGAAATAATCTATAAATGTAGAAAAATATGATGATTATCCATAAGAAAATCTAGCGGATGGTCACCAAACATTTGACTTAACATAATCAAGGACACTTTCACTTATGTGTTTTCTTGTTTTAAACTTTTTCCTACTCTATTTTCCATAAATACAATATTTATAGAAATTTAAATTCAAAGACTTCAAACTTGGAAGTAACTTACGATCTACAAGTACCTTAAGTCCTTTCTCGCTCATATGACTAAAGCGCTCATGCCATTAATGAGTGGAGTCACTTTCACTTTCAGATATTGTTGCTACTTGATATGACTTAGTTCTTCCTTCAAGATGGTAAAGATTCCTCATCCTTTCCCCTTCACAACCTATAATATGACTTTTAACACTTTCAGAAATCCACCTTGAACTTTACACTTGTATCTAGTAGAATCTAGGACTCCCAAAGATATCAGATTCTTTCTAAGTTCAGGTAAATTCCTCGCATCGGTTAATGTTCTTACAAAACCATCATACATTTCAACTCGGATGCTACCAATCCCAACAATCTTATAAGAAATATCATTCTCATAAAAACAAACTCCATCATCTATAGGTTGGTATGTAGAAAATAAATGTTTATGTAGACACATATGATTCGATGCACCAGAGTCTAACAACACATGTTTATCATGATGTGAAACATTACATATAGATAAAACCTCATCAGTCTTAACTGAACCCAAACCTTATTCAACTGAATTCACTTCCTTTGCTTCTATTGTTGAATCCTCTTTGGAGGCATGTTACCTTTTTGGGAAATCCTTCTTGAGATGTCCATATTTTCCACAACACCAACATTTAAGTTTATCCTTCCTCCCTCTTGACTTGTATCTTGAGGAACCTCTCTAATTATTCTCTTTTTCTTTGAATCGCCCTCTAACCACCATTGCCTCAAAATTTGAGGTTTCTTGACTCGATTTTCTCCTCATCTCCCACAACAGTGTCATAATCAATAAAATTTGATGAGATAAATATTATAGAGGTAACTAAGTGATCCCAAGACTCGGGAAATGAAAACAATAGTGTCACTGCCTTGTCTTCATCTTCATGTTTTACTTCCATACTAGCCAATTGAACTATAAGGGTACTAAATATGTTTAAATGGTCAACAACTTTCGAACCTTCTTTCGTCCGTAAACTATACAACTTCTTATTCAAATAGATTATGTTTTTCAAATACTTTACAAACAAATAGTGTTGAGAGCTCTTGCATCCTTATCTTCCCATTCCTTTTTCGCCATGGTTTTTGGTTTCTTTGTCCTTCCCCGCAATGATTTTTGCAAACCTTGTTGCAGAAGAAGATACTTCATCTTGAGCTTCCATAACACCAAGTTGTTTTTTCCATTAAATGTTTCCACTTTGAACTTTGAACTTTGTGCGTTAGCCATTTTCTAAATCCCCCAAAATTCTCAACAACCAAAAAACTCACTATTTCCCTATTCTTGGAAAGCTAATGCTCCTCCCCAAAAAAGTCGACAAGGTGTGTTAATTGGAGGAATCTCCCCTGTAGGTATGCACCAAGCATCTGGGATGGTCATGTCTCTGTTTACAGGGCGTGTTAGGATGCTCAGATGCTCCTCAGTCCGTTTATAGGGTATGTTTGGGTGAAAAAATTGTCAATTTCTCAAGTTTGGGAGTGTCCCTCAAAGACTCCTTAGGGAGCTTCTGGGTAATAAAACATGGCTTAAACTCTTCTACCGTCTGGATTGACTTTTCAGATGCAAATTTGAACTTCCCTTGTTCATGAAGATCTACTTTTCTTTCTTGGTGCACCTGCTCTGATACCACTTGTTTCACAGTGGGAGAATAAATCACATATATTTAATTGGAAACAAATAAATAAAACACAGGCAAATGAAATCACAAAATTGAACACGGTATTTTACATGGTAAACCTACACAAGGGAAAGATCCATGGGGCAATGAAGTTGGATTTTATGATTTTTCAAGGGAGAATTGCAATGACCAACATGTACATACTTCCAACCCTTCAACTCTATACATCTACCATCCTATATGGGATTACAACAAAAAACAACATCTTCAAACAATTACATCCAAAAATGTGCCTCTAACCAAACATTTATGTTTAGTTGATTTGTCTCAACTAAAGGATAAATGTTAGGAACTAAAAACCACCCACATTCTTTGTTGGGAAATCCATTGACACCATTTCAACATTTACAGGTTAAAATAAATTATTCTTTTCATAAGAAAATTGAAATTTAAAAAAAAAATAAAAAAAATTGAAATAAATTAAATTAATAATACACTTAATTTACATAAAAAAACTTGGTCTTTTAATAACCATGGGAGATCAATGGATCTATGTAGAGGAAACAAGTGACTCTTATTGTGTAGAAGGAAAACATTGAGAAGAAACTCGAGGCTCTTGTTGTGCAAAAGAAGAAACATGTAGTATCCCAATTAATAAGATGGACATTGGGTAGTAGGTATCATGAAGACTTCCTGAAAATGGTCTTTGCACAAGATGGTAAGAATATACCAATAGTTATGAGCAAGTAGAGCACATAGCAAGAAGTTTTGTTCATAAATACATATAGCAAGAGAATTCACTATTTGATCCTCAATCTATGTGGCTTCAATAAATATAATATACATGCATGCATGAGCTCCATAAAAGTAGGATTGTAATGTATACAAAACATAACAATTCTTTCTTTAAACAAACATGGCATAGGAAAAAATGTATAAAAAGAATAAAAGAATAAAAAGTTGAACATATTAAAGAAATTTTTCTTTTTTGCTAAGATATAGGGGAAAATGATTAATAAAAGAAAAAAACTTAAAAAAACAATAAAAGAATAAAAAGTTGAACATATTAAAGAATTTTTTTTTGTTGCTAAGATATAAAGGAAACGGACTAATAAAAAAAAACACTTATAAAAATAATAAAGGAATAAAAAGTAGAACATATTAGGGAAATTTTCCAACTCATAAAAACAATGAAAAGTAGAATATATTTAGAAATTTTTCCTTGCACTTCTATTAAAAAAAATATGAAAAAAAATTCATTTCAATTTGACAAGTGATTTTTTTTTTTAATTTTCATTTGCACCAGAAATAATTTTAATAACACCATGGATTCTTCCCTCTGTGTTCTTACTGTGCAACCCCAGTATGTCTTAATGTTTGTGTTGTGCGCCTTATGCCTAGGGTCGTATATTGTTGCAGTTACTCGTTGTGTGCCTTCAGTCTTCTTGTGTTGAACCTCGTGGTTGCGTCTTGTTGGTTGTCGATTGGCGACGTAGAGTCAAGTGTGTTTGTTACTTCCACGCGCGCGCACACATTTTAAACAAAGAAAATATTTTTGCACCTGTTCTCAGAGTTGTTGTCGTAACGAGGAGGTTCGTTACATATCTGAAGAACTAGAGGGCTCTTAAAAGACAATGAAGACATCAATTTTGATCCCTACAGTTTGCTTAAGTTGGCGGTTTAGCACCCCGTGAGTTTTAAAAATAGGGCCGACCACCCCGAAGAAATGCTTAAGCACTTGGTTCTAGCACCTGGTTTCATGGAGGGTTTAGTTCCTAGCGTGCCATAAATGAGTTCGAGACTGCTAGATCGAGTCTGAGTTGCTGCCATTTCGAACCCTCAATTCCTCAGCAAAAGTCGCACAAAATGTTTATCATGGCTCTAACTGACTAGATGCAGTGAAGGTCGTGGTATTGAAGGACCCCTGGCCCGATCCTAACGAGTGGGTGGTTACCATAGATCGTATAGGTAAACAAATCGTGCACAAACACTAGAGTCTCCAGAACCCGCGCAAATAAATTAAAATAGCAATACCCCAAGGTCTCTAGAACCCACGAGTGGGGACTTCCAAACGAGAACTTGCAGAGGATAACGCTGAAGGGTTTTGATAACTGGATTGAGCGACTCTTCTTGTCGACTTGCATCAATTTTTTTTAGTGTATTCTGTAGAGATTTGCACAACATGGGGATAACTTCTAGGTTGAGTTGTCTCAACTTCTCTTTATGCATTGTGCAGTGATCTTCAATTTGATGGTCACATAGATCACCCTAATTCAGATTCACGCATTCAGAACCAGAACATGGACTCGTAAGCGATATATCTTCAACACATTTTGATTGGTTGAAGGCCCCCATGTATGCTTCAATTACAATCGCATACTAAATTGAAACCGTCTCGTTTTGGAAGGAGAGATCGAATATACTCCGATGCCAGTGGAATGATTAGGTGAGGAGTTTCGTGGAGTTTCTTTTGAAATCGGTGGAAATTTAGCCATTTCCAATATCGGAGAGATATTATTATTTCGTAGTTTTTTCTTTGGCTTTGGTGGTTTACAATGAACTGTTTTAGCAAAAGAAAGTACCGATATCACTAGGGCTTTAAGATGCTCGAAATCTTAGACAAGGACGTAAGCAATCAAAGAAGATGGAGGGTTTGAGTTGGTATCAGTCGCCATATTAATGTATTTTTATTAACTTTTAGTTCCATTATTTTATTTTAATTGCCTTTTCTAGCAATTCAGCGCCAACCCAACGACCTATTCTTGTTGGCAAGAACTACAAGTTCTAGTCAAGTTCTAGTCCTTGAGGATGAAATCATTCCTCCAAGCTCAGGAATGTTGGGAAGTAGTAGAGAATGGTTTCATAGATCCACCTATAGAAGATGTGGTTTCCATGACAAATGCATAGAGAAATTCCAATACATAAATGAGGAAGAAACAAAACAAAATCCAAGTATCGTATTCCAAATTTACTACATGACTCAATCTTTTCCAAAATAACTAGTGCTTCCACGCCAAAACAATTTTTTGGGTACTCTCAAATCAGCGTATCAAGGAAATGATAAGGTGAAGAGAGTAAAGCTTCAAACTTTAAGAACTTAGTTTGAAACCCTCAATATAACTGAGATAGAGAATGTTGATGAGTTCATGACCAGAGAGATGGGAATTGTAAACCATGTCATGATTATTGATGAATAGATTGAAGATCAGGGGATTGTTGAAAAAGTCCTTATAATCTTACCCAAGAAATTTTAAATCGTTGTAATGGTCATTCTAGAATCCAAAGATTTATCTACTTTCTTAGTAGAAGAAATTATGGGATCGCTTTTGTCACATGAAACTGTATTGTAGCTAGGGGAATAATATGGGGTCCCTAATGTAGTGTAGCTAGGGGAATAATATGGGGTATCGAGGGAGGTACCTAAGGTTAATAATAGTAGATAAGTATTGTTATGCATAAAAACCATTTTTAATAAGTAATGCCTAGTGTGAATACAATAAATGTAAGACGACTTACTAGAAGGTTCCTCCTTTAGATTGTTCTTAGTTGGTTGGTAGCACTATATAAAGGGTTTCAAAAAAATTAATGGTAAATTCAAAGATTATTGTATTTAGAACAATATATCATTAAAAGGTTTCCCCCTCAAAGAGGAAATTGAAGAGGAGAGGATCTCATCCATAATATGATCTATTGTATGGTGTTTCCCTACCTCAGTAATTTTCATAATAATAAAGTGAGCTTTCTTCTATGTTTTTCTTGGATCTAATGTGGTGCTTTTGTATTACGTTCTTTGGTACTTAACAACTGGTATCAGAGCACTTTCTTTGGCCATGAAAAGGTAATTCTTTTTCGGTTCAATAGATTTTTTTCAGAAGAAAAAAAGAGAGAGCCACGACACTCAAGAAATTTATAGTATATTTATGTGAATAATTTTCATAAACTGGTTGTATATATGATTTCCCCTCATAAAAAAACACCATTTAAAAAAAAAATTGTATGAAATGTTGTCCAAGAACTAAACTTATTTACATTTTAAAATCTGTTAATTTTTAGGGTTTTTCCACGGATGAGGAGCGATTTTGCTGATATTTTCTATAATTAATGTTGAATTTTCCTAAAAAAAATTCATATATGTGTTCCTCTTAAAAAATATCCCATTTCAGAAAAAAATTGTTTGAATCAGAGCTCTAGAAGTGCAAATATTCCTAATTTAAAATCAATCCTTTTTCAGGGCTTTTTGTGACGAGAGTGGAACTGTAAAGCTCATAGCTTTTGAGAGGGTTCTTAGATTGCTACCAAATCAATGTCATTGGATAGATTATTTTTAGATATTTATTTTTTTATATTATATGTGGAACTTTCAATGGATATGTAGGGTGCCACAACTTCTGAAAAATGTTTCTCTAAAATCCTTAAGAAATTGAAGCATGAAGATACGATCAACATGTTCAACTTTTTCCATGATATGAAAAAGGAAATTGTTGAATATAAGGATGGATGTATTGTTTCAACAACATATCCTTGCTTCATGGAAAAATATGATCGATAAATCTATGCATGGTATAATCTAAAGAGTGATTGTGACTATTGGTAGTCTTATCTTGTAAGGTAGGAGAGATATATTATGGATACCATGTACGATTATATCCTAGGAGAATATACTCAAGAAATATATCATTGGTATTATTACGAGGATGATTGTAATGATTGGTCTATGGATAGTTTTCATTTCTGGGATGAAAACCACTTTCATATTTTATTTGATGACTCTACTCTACCTTATGTAGAGCACATTTTTGAAGAAATTAAGCACAATAATATTAAGACAAGAAGATTGGCGGAAAAGGACACAAGCCTTAATTCACAACATAATATTCATCTTAATGATACAAATATATAATAAAATAATGAAACCACCTCAATTGTTCTCACATCGACACCTCATCAGGAGATAAGGTCAAATGATGAAGTATAGGAATCTAGAAACACACTTAGGATAACAACTATATCCTAGTATGTAAAATATTAAAGGTGGTATACTTAGACTTAATGATTGTATATTTCAAAGAGTCTAACATTTCCCCCCCCTCAATCATAAGTATGAGCAATAATACCAGCAAAGAAGGTGCATAAACTGGTATATCTCCATGTATTCATGCTGAAACTCCTGAGCTGAGTCGCAATGAAGAACTGCCTGAAAAAACGCCAAATCTGGATGCTAAGAAATCTGAAAAACCTCACTGTGTAATCATGTGATCCAGAATGCCAACAAATTTGTTCACTGATGTGAACTCCAATATGATGAGAGCGGACAAAGAGAAGTGAATCAGCTGCAAGTCTGCCACATCCCTGAAAATGCCTGACAACTCAATCAATGCCAAGCTGCAATACAGAAGAATCCATCTTTCCTCTGCTAGGTTCAATGACCATCTAGGTGAACCAAATGTTCACATCATTGCTCTCAAAAAACAACATCCCTATGTATGATTCAATAGAGAACCATCATTCTGCCAAAGTCTGCCATATACAGACGACAGTTGCCCATCTGACAAATTCGATACCCATCTGGCATATTTGTTGTCGAAACTTTCAGTATGACAACCATCTGCAATTCCATCATAAATTATGTCATTAATTTCCCCCCTTTGTCAACTGAAAGGAGAGACCACAAGTGGTTTCACTAACCATCTTCCCTGGATTTTTGAACTCCCCCCCTTAAGGTGCATGACGGTTTCACTTTTACTCCATTTTTATTTTTATTTTTATTTGTGTACAACTCAAAGTGGGCATATGGAATTAACCACATGTTATCTCATCCCGTGAGGGCCATGCTCGAAATCTACGCCATAAGGGGACCACTTTGTAGTTATATACATATTTCACTATTTTCTTCAAAACACGTCTTGACTCGATATTGTATTCTTCGGTAAGACTTATATAATTGCTTCGCAGTTAATGACCATTGCCAAGGATCAATCCACTCATAGTGAATCTTCGGTCTTGCAGGTTTGTTCCTCTTGGAACATTTATCTGATGCATGATTTGACTTGCCACAATTTTGACAAGGATGGAGATCAAAACACTAATTCCCCATGTGACCAACTCGATTACAATGTTGGCACTTATCATTCTGATTTGCGACATTTAATATTGATTTTTCTTGAAGAAATCCAGCACTCACAAACAAAATTGGTTTGGAATAATTTGGAATATGAAAACTGTTGTGATTTTCATATCCTAAGCCATGATGATTCCGATTGAAGTGTAATTCTTTCCAAGGTCTAACAAATTTCTTGGAAAGATGATTTTGACTGTATTCTTTTATTTCTTCACATTTTTTGTTGTCGCTGCTATTATTTTGTGCTTCTTTTTGAAATTCATCTTTGAAAGATTCAATATCTTCTATTTCTTTTATATCATCTAATTGGATAAGGTCTTGTGTGTCACAAAATGCATCAACCTTTTGTATAAACTCGTTTGTATCACATTCTGCATCAACCATTTGGATAAGCTCCTTTGTAGCACATGTTGCATCAATCTTCTCTATTAGATCCTCTGTGTCACAACTTGCAACAAACTTCTCTATTATATCCTCTGTGTCACAACTTGCATCAACTTTTTGAGTTTCTTCAGATGTTGCATCAATCATGTCATCAATTTGATTCTTCTTTTCACTTAAATTTATCTGAAGTGCGTCAATCAATTTATTCTTCATTTCAATTTCATCTCGAAGATCATTTATTGACTGCATTGTATCAACCATGTGATCAATTATGTTTTGGTTGTGAATTAAATTCATCTCAAGTGTTTTAATCAATTTATCTTTCATACCAATTTGATCTTGTAATTCATGGTTGTACTCTTGCAACTCTTTGATTTCTTGAGAGGCGTTCTGTAAACGATTTCCTCCTTTACCCATTATTCTTTCACTCGTTCTTGCTTGAACTCGCTCGCTTGAACTCTTCTTTAAACTTTCACGCTTGCTTGAAATTTCTTCAGTCGAACTGGCTCGCTTGAAATTTTCAACAAGTTGAGGATGTCGGTTACCACCGAAAATGCATCCAAACGTGTGATGTTTACAATGATTTGAGTTAAACTACTCAACCTTGTTAATTGTGACTAAAAATCATAATGACGCTTTGGTGTCGGGCTCAGCTGAGAATGCACCTGAAAATTACACTGCAATTCAACTTGCTTTTGATTTCACACTTACAAAGAAAACTATTGCAAGTTTACAATGAATATGGATTTAATTGATATTCAAATTGATGATGCTTTGAGTCCTTGATTATGAACTTGATGTGTCCAATGTTGATGTGATTTCCAATTTGATATCTGTGTTGCTTCTTAATTGAGAGCTTTGATTGTTCTTGAATGTATGTGCTCCACTCGCAATGCTCATATGTGCTTGAATTAAATTGCCTTGTAGTTTAGTGTGTGTATGAGTGCTTTATACAATTTTGTTTTAAGTGCCAAAACTAGACACAAAAGAGAAACATTAAGAATAATCCATCGCACACAACACAAATTGTATCTAAGATCCCCTTATTCAATTTCAGGCGGATCTAGTACACTTCAACACCACAAAAAAATTGAACTTTTATTATTCTTGATACAATGATCTTCTAGTTGCCACCTTTAAATGTACATTTAAAAACTTTTAACACTTTTTATAATTCCCAATGCCAATAAAAGTTTGATTTATGTTTTGGCATATAATATTTTAAAAAATACACGTTGATGCACACAATCATTTGAGGCGCGTGGAGATCTTAGTGCATAATATCTTGGGCAGGCTGCTGGAGATCTGGAAATCATAGGAGATATATGCAATTATGTACCGCCAAAGACTGCAATCTATAACATCTTTTCATAACCACGCCACTGCTATGCTATGCTATGACAACAACGAAAAGAAAAAACCACGTAGAAATCTTGAACAACTTTCGAAATATGATGCCCCCCAGTCCCGCTTGCAGCTATTCATGAGATGGATCGGTTGGCTTGTTACCAGTCGCACAGGAACTGAGTCGAGCTAATAATAAGTGTAATCTAATCTTCTTATAATAATTCTAGAACTTCAGTATGATACATGAATAGATTGGCAGCGCTGGTAGGTAATCTATGGACTCGCTAATTTCCAAAGCTCAAAAGCTTTCGCTGATCTGATCTCATTTGATTTGGGTTGTTGTGGGTTCGATGAAATGATGATGCTGCAATAATAATTGCTAGTATATTTGATCGTTTCAGTGATACCTATCACATTCTTCTTGGTGTAAGATAGCATTGCCATGCCGAAGCTGACAAGGATGAAACAGATAGCATTGCCATTGCCAGGATTTGACTTGCCACTAATACCAGTCACGACCCCCTTCACAAAATTGACAAAGGATCTCAGAAACCCTTTTCCACTAATGGTGTAGGTGAAAGGATTTCACATCTCTTTCTGGGTTCTTAAATCATTCATAACCTCTTCGATGGCTGCCCACAACTAGTAAGCTTTCTCACCTGGGTTTCGATCCTGCTAAATTACTCTATAGCTCTTGGAACAACGCTAATTTATTCACATCTGCAAATGCTGGAGAGATGCTTAGTTGATCATTGGCTTGGAGAAATTTATTTGTTATATCACGGGATCCACATCGGAAGCCATACGGCTAAAATTCATCAAGACGAGACTGGGACTTAGACCAATTCCCATTCCTTTACCACCATTTTCCATGACAACCATAGCTAAAACTGAGATTTTCCAGTCTTCCTCAATTTTCGCCTTGTTCGAGACTATTTACGGCCTTAAAACTAGCAGAAACAGATCAAACACAAAACTGCACAGAACTCGATGGTCTGGTGATGGATCTGGACGATATTTAACTCCATCTGCGCAGCGAAAACTCGGGATTCAAACTTTACCGTAAATATTTATGGATTCGCAACAGAATCGGTGAAAATGCAGCAGATTTATGGATTCAAACGAAAATGGGCTTCTCCTTTACACAATCTTCTCTAGATCCCAACGTACAATGGGCAACACGCAATACGCGCAAAATAGATGCGGATCCAGAAAATTACTCTGGTGATGGATCTGGATGATATTTAAGATGGATTCTACAGGAATCGAAATCAATATTACCAATTGTGTGTAGTCGCTACAGGAATTGAATAATGATACCAAAAATTCACATCGCTACCAGAATTTTCATGAGCACACAGTCTAAATGCTATCTCCCAACTATCAAACCTTATGAAAGGACGAGCTCCAGCACCATACGCAGCTACCTCATAGCACCTTACGCAGTGTTTTTGATCTGGCAACGTTTTTGTGTCTACAGATCCGTTTTTGTTGGAAACTTTCTTGAGATCACAATTTTTTTTTTTTTAGATCTACAGATCTTCAAGCATATACACTTTTATCTGATCTATAATCTCGAATAGATACAACCTTAGAGCGACTCGAACCTCCTTCCATTCCTCTATAACTCGATTTGTTTCGGCATCCAGTTTCTCTTCGGCGTCTTCCTCGTTTTCTCCTCGCTCCTAGTCAGTTGTAGCCCTCCTAGGATTTCCAAGCGGTTCCCAGGCCGTCAAATATTTAAATACCTCATTGTTCACAGGCGATCAGGTGCGGTTCCGGATCTTGATCAGGGTGCACGCGAGATCAGCCGCTGTCATTCTCATCCCGGTGGATGAGAGTTGGAACGTATTATAACCTTTTTCAACCCGTCCGCTGGTTATTCTCACTGTCTCCAGTGCACAGATCCTCCTTCATGGCTCTGATACCATTTGAAGAAATTAATCACAATAATATTAAGACAAGAAGATTGGCGGAAAAGGCCACAAGCCTTAATTCACAACATAATATTCATCTTAATGATACAAATATATAATAAAATAATGAAACCACCTCAATTGTTCTCACATCGACACCTCATCAGGAGATAAGGTCAAATGATGAAGTATGGGAATATAGAAACACACTTAGGATAACAACTATATCCTAGTATGTAAAATATTAAAGGTGGTATACTTAGACTTAATGATTGTATATTTCAAAGAGGCTAACAATTTTGGAGAGTAGACAAAATCCTTTGATGCATGTTCTTCTTCAGTTTTCTTATTCTCCAGTAATGGTGGATGACGTTTTGTCTAACTCTACATTCTTGGATCCACATGACCAGTGTAGACATTCAAAGCACCATTTTCAGTTTCCTATTGAATCCCAGTATCTTCAGAGTGGAGTTGACATGAGCACTTAGACATGGGACCTAGGTTTATTGTGGCGGTTCGAGTAATTCAACATTGTAGATAGCACTTCTACATGGAACCTTGATTTTATAACCTACATTAACATCATGGTCCAGAGTTATCCATGGGACCTTGCTATATGGTTAGACTCCCTCATAACAAGCATTGAGGAAAACACTTTCATAAGAGGGATGGAATGTAGTTTAGCTAGGAGAATAATATGGGGTACCAAGTATTTTTATGTATAAATTCCACTTTTAAGAAATAATGCCTCGTGTGAATACAATAAATGTAATAAGACTTAATAGAAGGTTCCTCTTCTAGAATGTTCCTATTTTAGAATGTTCTTAGGTGGTTGGTAGAACTATATAAAGTTGTTCAAGCAATGTAATGGGAAAGTAAAAAAGTATTATATTTGGAGTAGTATCCCATTAGGAGGATTCCCCCTAGAATAGGTACGTGCACGAGAGTGGATCCCTTCTGTAATAGGATATATTGTAGGGTGTTTCCCCACCCTAAGGATTTGATAATAATAAAGTGGGATTTCTTCTATATTATTCGTGTATCTATTGTGGTGTTTGTGTATTCTAGTGTTTGGTACTTAATGAAAGCCACACACAACTTGGAAGAAATGTCTTGGAACATGCTTTCAAGACTCAAAACTCTTTCATCAAAGGAAAATGAAATAAAGGGAGAAATCAAAGAGGAAGAGGCAGAGGTAATCATAATGTAGAAGAAAGACACACAAAATAAAACTCATAACAATTACAATAGTCTAAAAAATCACATAATCAAAGAGGAATATGTAGAAAATGGAAAAAAAAATATAGAATACATTACTACTATTGCAAAACAATGGTCACTATGCGAGTGAATGCAAAAATAAGTAGTCAAATTAGAACAAAGGAAAGGAAAATGTCTCCAACAATGAAAGAGAAAGTTTTGAAGCAATGTTTCTTTCATGCCATATCTCTTAATAAGGTCTCTACAAGGACCTTTGGTTGTTGGAAAATGGTTGTAGCAATCACATGACACGTAAGAAATATTTTATTTATAGCATTGATGCTACTATCAAATATGAAATTATTATAGGTGATCATTCTCAAGTAAAATATCTAGGAAAAATTATTGTGTATGTTCTATAAAAAAAATTAGAAGAAAAACATACATGATGGATATTATGTTCCAAACCTTAAACACAATCTCATAAGTGTAGGACAATTGATAGAGCATGGCTATGATTTCTTATTCAGAGGCTTGAAATGCTTGATTCTGAATAAACCACCTAGCAGGAAACTCATTCCAAATATCCAAAGGACCAAGAATATGATGTTTTAATGAAAATTAAGGAGTGTCAATTTGTCAAAGTCATATGCCCAAAATATCTCAAGAACTCATTATAATGTCCTATGGAATGCTAGGTTTGGTCACCTTCCTTTTAGAATTCATAGTCTAATTCAAGAGAAATCAATAGTTAATGGTATTCCTATTTTGAATGAACAAGAAAGTCCTTGTGAAAGTGGTATACTTGGAAATAATAAGAGAGAAAACTTTCCAACATCCTCCCATTGAGAAAAAGAACAATTAGAATTGGTTCACACAAATATCTCTGGAACAATGTAAACCCAATCCATTGGTGGTATTTTTTTATTTTCTGACCTTTATTGATGATTTTAGCAGGAAAATTTGAATTTTTTTCTTAAAAATAAGTCGGACACTTTTTCAAAGTTAAAAGAATTCAAAGTTGAAACAAAAAAATAGAGTGGAAAATATATGAAAGTTCTCAAGTCGGATGGATGAGGATAATACAATTCAAATGATTTTTAATATTTTTGTAGAAAGCATGGCATCATAATGCATACTACAACAAGATATAATCCACAACAGAATCAAGTGGCTAAAGGGAAAAATCAGATCATCATGAACATGGCCAGAAGTATGCTTAGAGCAAAGAATTTCTCCAATGACTATTGCACTGCAATGGTTTATCATTTAGTTTATATCATGAACATATCTCCACAACAACTGTCAAATATAAAGTACCTCAAGAGGAATGGAGTGGCACAAAGTTGAATGTTTTTCATTTCATAACTTTTGGCTAGATTGATTTTTCGCATATCCTTGAAGAGATGAGAAAAAAGCTCGACAACATGAGTGAAAAATGCATCTTCATAGGATACAATGAACGATCAAAATTACACATATTATGCAATCGAGTTAGAAAGAAATTTCTATTGAGAAGGGATGTAGAATTCTTAGATATCAAATCATAGAGTGAGCAAGAAAATGAGACATTCAATAGTCAAAATCCATTACAACAAATAAATGTGAAAACTAAATATTCAAAACAACAAATACATCATCCAAGACTACCAAGAGTATAAATACATAGACAACAATAACACTATGGAAATGGTTCTTCTTCTACCAAAATCATCCTCTTCATTAGAAAATCAAAGAACAACAATCATAAGGGAAATTTATAAACAAAACAATGACATTGAGCAGTGAGTTCATTTTTCTTTACTATCCTTTCATCCAACTTTCATTCAATAAGAAGTAAAAGAGGAACATTTTGTACAAGCCATGAATGAGGAAATTGAACCCATATAAAGGAACAAGACTTGGGATCTTCTTGATCTTCCAGTAGACAAAACTAACATATGTTTCAAGTGGGTGTACAAAACAAAAGTTAATGAAAAATGAAAGATAGAGAAGCATAAGTCAAGGATAGTTTCCAAAGGTTTTTGTCAACAACCTCATGTAGATTATGGAGAAACCTTTTCTATTGTAGGAAGGTTAGATACAATAAGTACCATTTTAGCCACTACAACTCAAAACAAATGGAAATTATACCAATTATATGTAAAGTCATCCTTTTTGAATGGCATACTGCAAGAATAAATATATGTGAATCAACCACCTAGTTTTGAGGTTAAAGGACAAGAGGATAAATTTTATAGGTTGAATGAATCCTTTTATGGCTTGAAGAAATTTCCAAGAGATTGGTACAATAAAATTGATTCTTACATAATCAACACTAGATTTAGCAGAAGCGGTAATGATACAACACTCTATACAAAATCAGATCAAGAAAGTAAAATACTCATTGTTTGTCTCTATGTTAATGATATGATTTATATAGGTAATATCATGTTAGAACAATCTAAAGCTACCATGAAAATAGAATTTGAGATGACTGATCTTGGTCTCATGAAATATTTTTTGGAAATTTAAATTGAGAAATCTCCCCATGGTATTGTTTATCTATCATCAAAGGTGTTCTACATGCATTTTGAAAATATTTATAATGGAGAAATCAAAGTCAACATAAACTCATATTGCACTAGGAATAAAATTGAAAAAACAAGATGAAGGCTCAAGAATTGATTCAACTTTATATGAGAGGTTGGTAGGTATTATCATGTACCTTACTACAACTAGACTCGATATAATGTTTGTAGATAGTTTTGTTTTTAGTTTTATGGAATCCCCCAAGGATTCTCATTGTAGAGTTGGAAAAATAGCACTAAGGTATGTTGCAAGGACAATCAACTATGACTTGTGGTACAAAACTACTGAATATTGCTCACTTATATGGTATATAGTCAGTGATTTTGTAGGAAACAAAGATGAAAAGAAAAGTGCATCTGGTTATTATTTTCATTTATGAACAAATATCACTTCATGGGAATTGAAGAATTAATCAATAGTTGCAATATCTTCAACAAACCCAGAGTATGTTTCTTCAACTTCAACATCTTTCCAAGTAGTATGGATGAGAAGACTCTTAAAATATCTAACACATTTGGAAATGAATCCAACTCATATCTTCGGTGAAAACAACTCATCCCTTGCATTGTCAAAGAATCATGTGTTTCAGAAGAAAATAAAAGACATTAAAAATCACTTTCACTTCATTCGAGAGCTTGTCAATAATGGTGATATTTCTCTTGAATTATATGGATCAAGAGATCAACTAGAAAACATTTTTACTAAACCATTAGGAAAACCTATTTTTGAATTTCAAAGATAACACTTGGGTAATGTAAGTGTTGATGAATGTAACAATTGAGATTAAGGGGGAGTGTTATAACTAATATCCACGTGCCCACTAGTCTGCCAGCGCAACCAATTAGGAAAAGATAAACTTTAGTTAGACATTGAGTTATATTTTAGTTTTTTGTAGTTAATCAGAAATTTGTTGCATACATTTGTATTTTTGTGTAATATATTTAATATATAGAATGGTATATATAACCTATGAGTTTTCTCGCATTATTGTGTTGGTGTTTAATTGTCTCTCTACCTAAGAAATTTTATCCGTTGAGTCATGAGCTATATAGTTTGCAAGAAAAGAATAGATATCAGCAAGTTGGATCGATGATATTTCATGCCTATAAATTGATATTTTCATACCCAAGTGATACACATAATCCTAGCCAAGGGATATGGAAATAGGAGAACCCTTATTGATCAATCTATAGAAGTTGTTGTATGAAAAATTTGCACTAGAACTGTGAAAAAGAGACCAACGAAACACTAATTAAGGCATACGTGCAGGATTTGAGAGAGAAAATGTCGAGATTGCAATGTGAAGAAACAAATTTATATCCATTAGAACATGTATTCCATAGACATTTCCACCAAAATGCAACAATCTCTCAAATTGCTTGGGGGTAGTTCAACGTCCAAGAGGAGAGTCACTCACACATTGAGAAGCCACATATTCTGCATCGAATTATCACAAAATGATCAAGGTGGGAGGTTGTGAGAGAAGGATTCTACTAACTGATCTAATATCAAAGGAAGTAATTGAAGTCCTCCCACTAAGGAATATCAAAACCTAGAGCCATAAACAATGTAGAAAATGAAGAAATGACTACAAAAGTATGAAATTTCAATTACAAAGTGGTCTTGTTAAAATAAATGAAGAAAAGTGTTTATTGGTATATTGTTGTAATATTTTCAATATATCTTGATTGATTATTTTAAGTAAGTGTTATTAAAAAAAGTATAAAATAATCAAGAATGATAGAGCGATTCGTTAATGTGAGGCACTGCATACCATAAAAACATTGTGAAAAGTGTTGTACAAATAAGGTATATTTCTGAGAACATTATGAAAATTTTTGTATAGATAATTTTTTGTTATTTATTTTGATTGGAAATGTAAGACATCAAGTGAGACATGAGAAACATTAAAAAAAAATTCAATTAAGATGGAATAAAATAAAGATATTATCTGTGCACAATTAAAGATTCAAAAGACAAGTTCGTTGATATTGGTGAGAAAAAATCAAGTAGTGATCGAGTTACTTTAACATCAAAATGGTATGTTGCATGGATATCAAATATTTATCACCATTTTTCTAGCAAGAAAAAGAGATAAAGAACCATTTTTATATAACTTGAGAGGGGTTCTTATCCATGAAAAGGAAAGTTGGAAGAGTGTCGATAACAAATTTCAAAATTTATGTTCCACTTTGATGGCTAAAGGAAAGAAACTATAACAAGGAAATCCTTGTTGAGATGTCATCAAAGACAACTACCAGTGTAAAGAAGAAAGGGACATGTAACTATTGTGGTAAGTTGGGACACTATACTTATCAATTTAGAAAAAATAGTTTTAATGAGTACAAATATAGAAGACAATAAAACAACTTTGTTGATAGAGAAGTAGAGGTAAGTGATGACCTCAAAAATCTAAAGTTGTGTGTAGCCGTATTAGTAGAATCAAATTATTGTAATTCATTTTTTATAGATTCAATAGCATGTATTCATATGACTTGTAATATAGAGTGATTTAAAACCTATCACGAGAAAACTAATGTTGCTAAAATATATCTAGGTGATGGTACATTTCATGAAATAAAAGGATATGGTCATGTTAAACAAATAAAAAATGTAATGTATATAAATCTAATATTAGTTTCAACAATAATTGATCAATTTTTGAAATGAATTTCTGAAGTCAAGTTTCCAAGTGAAAGGATATGCAAGATCACTACAAAGTCATACTAGAAGGAGTCAAAGTGGTAGGCCTATACAAAGATGATGTTGCTATTGAGAGTCATAAGTTTTATTATCTACATGTATGTCTATATAATAAATATGGCACTTAATAAATGCCAAATATCTAGGTTTAGTTCAAATAAATGATATGGTGAGAGGTCCTCTGATTTTTAAAAATGAGCCCATTGAATGTCATGGTTGTGCACTAGGAAAACAACATATGAATGGATTTTCAATAATGATAGAAAAAAAAGAAAAGATATTTTCTTCAATTAGTTCATTTTAATATGTGTTGGATAATGAAAACTAAATCATTTCAAGAAGATTCTTATTTTCTTATATTAATTGATGATATAACCATGTTTACATGGGTTTATTTCATAAGAAATAAAAGTGATGTTTTTCAATACTTTGAAAAGATTTTAAAAATATGGTTAAAAAGAAAACAGAAAAACATATCATGGTCCTTATTAAAGATCAAGGGGGAGAGTACACTTCAAGATCATTATTAAGGCACTAAAAAGATCATGGAATTTTGAAACACTACATGATTCCAGATATCCCTTAGCAAAATTGTGTGGCTAAGAGGAAGAATGAGACAATAGTAGAGGGTGCTAGAATATTCCTAATATGTTTTGGGAAGAATCTCTAAGTAAAGTTGTGTATTTACAAAATATAAGTACAACCAAGTTTTTAGAGCTTAAAAGTGTATTTACAAAATATAAGTACAACCAAGTTTTTAGAGCTTAAAAATGCTTATGAATATATATATATATATATATATATATATATGTATATATATATAAGAGAAAGTAAAACCAATCATTTGAGGATGAGAGTTTTCTAGAGTAAAGGATGTTCTCACATCTCAAATAAAATACAAGGAAACTTGATGTAAAGTAGTAAAACATGTTTTCATTGGTTTTTGTGCTAACCATAAATATTACAAAATGTATGATCCTATTAATCATAAATCAATTGCAAGTAGAGATATTATATTTCATGAGTATGGATATGATGGTCAATATTCCCAAAGAAGGTTTTGAATGTGAAAAAGTATAATAAAGTGAATATCAACGAGATGATATTGAATCTCAAAGTGGTATTGAAGCTACAAGAAGGAAGAGTATAAAAAAAAAGAGTGGAACTACTCCACTAAGCATTGAGGCACTATGAATATTAATAATACCATTCAAAGACGTCGATCATGTAAAAAAAAACCTTTCAATTTTGAGAAAGCAAATAATCATAAAGAATCCATATTAATTTCATTCTAGAGGAATATGATTCCATTTTGAAAAATATCACTAGGTATCTAACTTATGTTTATAAAAATAAAGTTCCTATAGGTGAAAAATAGATTTACAAATCTAAGTTGTATTTTGATGGTAGTATAAACATGTTTATAACTAGATTGGTTCCAAAAGGATATTAACAAAATAAATGAATAGATTATGAGGATATATTTCTACATGTAGTTAAAATGAACATCATTATTCTTAATATTGTAATAGCTACTAAGTACAATTTGGAATTACATTATATTAATGTCCAGTAAGAATTTTTGAATGGTGAATTAAAATAAGTATACCCTTCTCAACAATATTTTTTTGTAAATTAGGGACATGAACATCTTGTATGCAAGTTAAAGAAAAAATTACATGGTCTCAAATAAGCTACAAGATCATGGTATATGAAAATTGATAAATTATTTTTCTAGCAAGGATTCATAAAAATTAATAGTGATCTGAATCTTGAAATAAAGAAAGTTGAACATAGGAATGTTTCTTTAATTTCATTATATGTTGATGATTTAAAATAACAAGAACTGTTACAAGTTTGATTTTGATGAAATCCAATGATAGACCATAGCAACTTTAAATAAACTAGATTGGATATATGGATTACTATTTAGGAATTAAGGTATGGATGGAAGTTGGTAAAACATTGATCAATGAAAGTAAGTATGTAAAGGAAATTATTAAAATATTCAATACGAATTCCTATAAACTAGTGTCCACTCCATTAGTACAATATGTCAAGCTAGGAGTGGGAAGAAAGGTAACTCCACATTGATATGTTTTGCATGAACCACATAGGTGCATAAATACAAGGAAAATGGTTGTTGGTCTTTGATGCAGGAGCATCACCAACAGCAAGCGAGCGCGAAGGCGAAGGATAGATGGGATGAGCGCCATCACATTTTAGCACGTTGAAAACGTGTTTTGGAATGTTTTGAAATAAATGCACATATATTAATGTAACAAGCTAAGAGGCAAACTTGCTTATTGTAAACAGATCATGAGTGATTCACTCTCATTTGAAGTAGGTAGAGGCATTTATGTGTAGTTAATGAAAGTAGGTAGGTTTGAATGTGGATTAGACAGTTTTAGGAGCGTAGGAGGGAAAATTGAATATAGACACCCTCACCTTTGTTTCATGGTAACATTATCAATTGTAACATTAGCATAGAGAAGAAGAAGCAGAGAGTTGGGTAAGAGAAGAATCCATGTACAGAATTTTGAATTAATACAAAGAGCTTTGATTCAGACTCATGGTGTTATGATGCTTTCTGTGTATACATGTTGAATGATATGCTTATGGTTGTTTATTCTCTCTGTTATGCATTTTCTTTATATGTTGTGTGTATGATTTCATGATTAATGTTTGAAGTCTGAGAGAGAGAGAGAATGAGTTTCAATTGTTTCTCAACCTGACTGAGAGAAGTCCCTACAAGGAGTACAGTGGAAGCGTCTGCAAGGAATGCGTTGACAAGGGTCCAGAGTTTATCTCTGAAAGATCAGGAGGGATAACGTTGTTCTCATTCTCGTAGAAGTGAAAGTGAAGCACAGATGTCGTGCAAGGTTTACATAGGTTGGTTGAAATCTTAGAACTTATCAACCAAGGTTAAATTGAAGGACTACTATTGTAGGGAGTGCACAGAGTCGAGAGAAATCAAATACTTAGAAGTTTTTGAGGGGTTGTCGCAAGGAGTGCGTGAAGGAGTCTTTTTGGGAAACTCGAGTTTGTAAAGAAATATCATAAGGGGTAGCATCTCTAAATACTTCAAAGGGAGACAAGGGTCAAATTCATCTAGCAGAAGTAAGGTTCAGGAGGGAGAACAATGACTAGTCTCATAGAATCCATTGGAAAAGAAATTGAATGGACGGAATTCTCTGTGGAGAAGTACCCGAGAACCGTTAGATCTTATAGAGGAGCAAGGGGAGTTACGTCAGGTGTTTTTCTAAAACATAAGTTCAGGAGAAATAGGGCATTAGATCCAATCCAACGAGAGTCGTCAGATCTCTCACAAACTTTCATTTCAGAGTTCGGAGGTTTAAAGGGGTAGAAGAGTTTAGGTCAGAGTTAGAGGAAAACGAAGTTACAGGTGGCGTACTTGTCACTAGGTGGAGTCAAACTCCGTTGAATTTTTTCGGGGTTTCGTAGGTTGGAAAGTCAGGAGCCTTGCATCAAAATTCGTGAAGTCACGAAGTGTGAAGTCTCGAATCAGCAAAAAGTTCCGTTGTGGGGAAACTCATTGTTGAACCTATCGGAGTTCAACATTTCGGCACTTTCGCGGACAATAGGTAGGGTTCTTTGTTCCGAGATTCCTGAAATCGAGAAATGCGATATAACCATGGAGAAAGGCATGATAAATATTTCGGTGAATCGGCATTTTGGGTTTCGGTAGTTGAAGGGTCAAGAAACTCAGTAACAGGAATTGCAAAGTCGCGAAATTTGAAGTTTCGAAATTACGAAAGGCGCGATCATATTGTTTGATCAAGAGATTTGAGTTGGTGCCCGGTGTTTGTTCACGTGGACTAAATTCATAAGGACCTATGGAAAACACCATTGTATGTGTGTGTGATTCCCCGAGGGTGAATTGAAGAGTCGATTAGACTCAAAGGGTAGAGTTAGAGCGATACTGCGCGGACCTCGACCCGAGGGTTCGGGGGTTTTCACCAATTGTGGTATCAGAGCTTGACTCTATTTGTATATTGTAGGCATAGAAAGTGAGAAGGAGAAAAAGAGAAGTTTTACATCCATGTCACCAAGAAGAAGAGACAGGCCAATGGTAATGCCTGATCCAACAGTGGAAAGAGAAATGCGTGAACTAAGTGTTAGGCTTGATGCGATGGAGACAACACAGAGGCGCACAGTCAACTTTGGAGATATCAGCGAGGCTAACAGTGAAAATGAAGCTAGACATGAAGGAGAAGTAGTAGTCGAGGATGTTGTAGATGAACGCCTATTCAGGGTAGTTGCAAGGATAGGTGCCAAAGAAAAAATGGACATTCCAGTGTATGAGGGAAACCTGGATGTTGAAGAGCTTCTAGACTGGATCAAAACTCTGGATAAGTACTTCGACTATGAGGATGTCGAGGAAGACAAGAAGGTCAAACATGTCGTTACCAGACTTAAAGGGCATGTAGCATTGTGGTGGTATGAACTGCAAGCTGACAGACGCTGCAAAGGCAAGCATAAAATTAATATTTGGGATGGGATGGTTGCGAAAATGAAAGCAAAATTCATACCCAAGGATTATCAAATCACTCTGTTTCGGAGGATGCAAAATTTGAGACAGAAGATGATCTTAGTGAAAGAATGCACTGAAGAGTTCTACAAGATAAACATCAGAGAAGTTCATTGGGAAAGTGAGGATGAAAAGGTTTCCAAGTACATGAATGGTCTGAGATATGACATTCAGGATGAGATGAGCATGATGATCATTCAGAATGTAGAGGATGCTTATCAGATGGCTCTGAAGGCTGAAGAGAAGCTGAGCCGAAAGCAAGGTCAGAGAGGCCGAGGTAGAAGCCAAGCCAGAGGCAAAGGAATTGCCCAAGACAGAACTCAAAAGTCTAAAGAAGAGGGGAATAAACCTCAAACTCAACCTGAGAGAGGAGGGAGCTCACAGGGAAGGTAGTATTCTGATAGAAATACTTTTCCTCATACCAGAGGAAGAGGAAGAGGCAGAGGCAGTGAAGTGAAATGCTTTGTCTGTGGGAAAAACGGACATAAATCCTATGAATGTCCAGATAGAAAGAAAGAAGGTGGTGAAGCTCACATTTCCAAAGAAAAAAGATGGAATGTTGAGGCAGAAGATGCTGAGGGCGGAAGATCACTGATGATGATAAAAGTTCTCTTAACACCAGAGAAGGAGGCAGAGAACCCAGCCCAAAGAAACAAACTTTTTCGGACTGCTTGCAAGACCAAAGACAGGGTATGGAAGCTTATAGTGGACAGTGGTAGCACAAACAATCTCATTTCTACAGAGATGGTAGAAAAGCTGGAGCTGGAGACTATTGAACATCCAAGCCCATACAGAGTTTCATGGTTAAAAAAAGGACATCAGGTAAATGTCACTAAACAATGTTTAGTTGAATTTAAAATAGGAGGATATAAGGATGAAATACTATGTGATGTCATTCCCATGGATGTTTGTCATCTATTTCTGGGTATACCGTGGCAATATGATAGAAATGTGGTTCATGATGGGAGAAAGAACACATACACCCTGGAGAAGAATGGGAGAACTCACATGTTGATTCCGATTAAGGATAAAGAAATGAACCCAGAAGCGAGCAACACTATACTTCTCATGAGTGGGAAAGAAATTCTTAAGGAGGTTAAGAAGAAATAAGACACTCAATTCATTGTGGTTAGGAAGCCTAGAATCATTTTGACTAGTACAAGAGTGGATGATTTACCAGAGGAAATCCAGAAGTTGCTGGAAGAGTTCGCTGATACAGTGGTGGAAAAACTACCTTGTTTGTTGCCACTGATAAGAAGTATAAGTCATCACATCGATATTATACCTGGAGCTAGTTTACCAAACAAAGAAGTGTACATATTTACGCTGCAGGAGAATGAAGAAGTCAAGAGACAAGTCCAGGATTTAATGGACAAAGGATTGGTTAGAGAGAGCTTGAGTCCACGTGTTGTTCCAACAGTACTCAGTCCAAAGAAAGATGGAGGCTGGAGGATGTGCATAGACTCGAGAGAAATAAACAAGATTACCATCAGATACAGATTTCCATTGCCTAGGATGGAGGATTTGATGGATTGCTTGAGTGGAGTGAGATTATTTTCAAAAATTGATTTGAAAAGCGGATATCATCAAATTTGTATGAGAGAAGGTGATGAATGGAAGACAAAATTCAAGATGAATGAGGGGATGCATGAATGGCTTGTTATGCCATTTGGCTTAACAAACGTGCCCAATACTTTCATGAGATTCATGAATGAAGTCCTGAAGGATTTCATAGGGAAATTTGTCATCGTATATCTTGACGATATAATTATTTTCAACAAGATGGAAGTTGAACACTTGAAGCATTTAGCTACAGTGATGAGAAGACTACAACAAGAGAAGCTACTGATAAACGTGAAGAAATCGTCATTTATGAGGACATAACTCATTTATTTGGGTTTTGTTATTTCTACAAATGAGTTGAAGATGGATCCGGATAAGGTAGAGGTGATTAAGAATTGGTCATCGTCAAGGAATGTATTTGAAGTTCGAAGCTTCCATGGATTGGCTAGTTTCTACAGAAAATTCATCTGAAATTTCAGTGGAATTAGCACACTGATGATGGATACAATGAAGAAAAGACACAAATATTTTCATTGGATAGAGGAAGCAGAGAAAAGTTTCAATTTTTTGAAGAAGAGGATCACGGAACAACCGATTTTGGTGTTTCCAGACTTTAGCAAGATGTTTAAGGTCAAGTGTGACGCAAGTGGGTTTCCAATTGGAGCGGTCTTGAGGCAAGATGACAGAACGATCACATACTTCAATGAGAAACTGAATGAAGCAAAGGTCAAGTACTCTACATATGACAAGGAATTCTATGCAGTCATACAAGCACTGAATAAGTGGAGACGTTATTTGGTTCCTAAGGAGTTTTTTTTGTACAGCGATAACCATGCTTTACAATTCATGACTCAACATAATAAGTTGAACCAGAAGCATGAAAAATGGGTTGAATACATGCATAATTTTATTGTTGTAATTAATCATATTTATGGAACTGCTAACAAAGTTGTTGATTCTTTAAGAAGAAAATGTTTTCTTATGTAGGATTTCAGAGTCAAAACATTAGGTTTTGATAATATTAAAGAAATGTACAGAGATGGTCTAGATTTTAAAGAGGCGTATGAGGCATCTGAGAATCCAATTCTTAGGGACAGAAGCCAGTGGACCGAATATATGATCCAGGATGGATTATTATTCAGGGGCAATTAGTTATGTATTCCAACATGCTCCATGAGGGAGAATCTGCTGAAAGAAAAACACAGTGGAGGATTGGCCAGACATTTTGGTCATGAAAAAACGTTCTCAAAGTTGAATGGTGCATAGTTTTGGTCAGGGATGAGGACATATGTCAAAAGATTTGTGGACCGATGTAGAATTTTCTAGCACACAAAAGGAAAAAGGTAGAACACAGGGTTATACCAGCCATTACCCATACCTGAGACGCTATGGGATGCAGTGAGCATGGATTTCGTATTAGGGCTGCCAAGGACACAAAGAGGATTTGATTCAATCTTTGTGGTGGTAGACAAATTTTCAACGATGGCACATTTCATACCATGCCAGAAAACCAGCGACGCAACTCATATTGCGAACCTATTTTTCAAGGAAGTTGTCAGACTTCACGGCTTGCCAAGAAGTATAGTTTCAGATCGAGACACCAAGTTCGTTGGACATTTCTGGAGAAATTTATGGAAGAATTTGGGGACAAGATTTTCTTTTAGCTCAACATATCATCCTCATACGGATGGGCAGACAAAAGTTGTAAACAGAAGCTTGGGAGATTTATTGAGGAGCCTAGTGACTGAACACCACAGTAAAAGGGATCACATTCTGCCATAGGCGGAATTTGCTTACAACGATTCACTCAACAGAAGCACAGGGTAGAGTCCATTCCAAATTGTATATGGAATGCAGTTGAGAGGAGTTTCTGAATTGAAAGATTCGGAACAAGCTGAATTCAGGAGCGCTAGTGCAGAGGATTTTATAGAAGAAATGAAGGAGCTTCACAGCAGATCATGACATGTAATAACTTCAGTTTGAAGTCAGTGATTTGATTATGGCACATCTGAGGAAAGAAAGGTTCCCAAGGGGAACATACAATAAACTAAAAATGAAAAAGATTGGACCATGTAAGGTCATGAAGAAATTCGGGGCAAACACATATGAGATTGAATTACCCGATGGGATCAGAATTTCACCGATATTCAACATCTTAGATTTGTACCCTTATAGAGTTGAAGAGGAAGGAGCAGAAGATAAACAGATGGAAGTTCAATGGGCTAAACAAATTCCTGTAGATGAAAATCCACAGATGGAAAGCATAATTGACAAGAGAGTCAACAGGAGGACCAGGAGAAAAGAATACTTTGAATACTTGGTTAAATGGAAGGGACATCCAGTTGAAGATGCTAGTTGGGAAGATGAAGAAGAAATTCAGAAGCATGGACAGACCATGCAAGAACCCATGAACAGGAGTCCATGAAAATTTTCAAGCGAGGGAGTATGATGCAGGAGCATCGCCAGTAGCAAGCGAGCATGGAGGCGGAAGACAGTTGGGATGAGCGCCAACACATTTCAACACGTTGCAAAAGTGTTTTGGAATGTTTTGAAATAAATGCACAGATATTAATGTAACAAGCTAAGAGGCGCACTTGCTTATTGTAAATAGATCATGAGCGATTCTCTCTCATCTGAAGTAGGTAGAGGAATTTATGCATAGTTAATGAAAGTAGGTAGGTTTGAATGTGGATTAGACAGTTTTAGGAGCATAGGAGGGAAAACCGAATATAGACACCCTCACCTTTGTATCATGGTAACATTATCAATTGTAACATTAGCATAAAGAAGAAGAAGCAGAGAGTTGGGTAAGAGAAGAATCCATGTACAGAAGTTTGAATTAATACAAAGAGATTTGATTCAGACTCATGGTGTTATGATGCTTTCTATGTATACATGATGAATGATATGCTTATGGTTATTTATTCTCTCTGTTATGCATTTTCTTTATATGTTGTGTGTATGATTTCATGATTAATGTTTGAATTCTGAGAGAGAGAGAGAGAGAGAGAGTTTCAATTGTTTCTCAACCTGAGTGAGAGAAGTCCCTGCAAGCAGTGCAATGGAAGTGTCCACAAGGAGTGCATTGACAAGGGTCCAGAGTTTATCTCTGAAATCTCAGGAGGGATAACATTGTTCTCATTCCCGCAAAAGTGCAAGTGAAACACAGAAGCCGTGCAAGGTGTGCGCAGGCTGGTTGAAAGCTTAGAACTTATCAACCAAGGGTGAACTGAAGGACTACTATTGCAGGGAGTGCACAGAGTCGAGAGAAATCAAATACTTAGAATCTTTTGAGGGGTTTCCACAAGGAGTGCGTGAAGGAGTCTTTTTGCAAAACTTGAGTTTGTAAAGAAAGCTCAGAAGGGGTAGCATCTCTGAATACTTCAAAGGGAGACAAGGGTCGAATTCATCTAGCAGAAGTAAGGTTCAGGAGGGAGAACGTTGAGTTGTCTCATAGAAGACATTGGAAAAGAAATTGAACGGACAAAATTCTCCGTGGAGAAGTACCCAAGAGCCTTTAGATCTTGTAGAGGAGCAAGGGGAGTTATGGCAAGTGTTTTTATAAAACATAAGTTCAGGAGAAATAGGGCGTTAGATCCAAGCCAACGAGAGTCGTCAGATCTCTTGCAAACTTTCATTTCGGAGTTCGAAGGTTTAAAGGGGAAGAAGAATTTGTGTCAGAGTTAGAGGACAACGAAGTGACAGGTGGCGTAATTGTCATTAGGTGGATTCAAACTCCGTTGATTGTTTTTGGGGTTTTTTAGGTTGGAAAGCCAGGAGGCTTGCATCATAATTCACAAAGTTGCAAAGTGCGAAGTCCCAAATTGGTGAAAATTTTTGCTGTGGGGCCAGTCATTGTTGAACCTATCGGAGTTTGGCATTTCAACACTTTCGTGGACAAGAGCTAGAGGTCTTTGTTCTGAGATTCCCGAAATCGTGAAACGTGATATAACCGTGGATAAAGGCACGATAAATATTTCGGTGAATTGACATTTTGGGTTTCGATAGTTGAAGGGTCGAGAAACTCGGCAACAGGAGTCACGAAATCCGAAGTTTCGAAATTACGAAATGTGTGATCATATTGTTTGATCAAGAGATTTGAGTTGGTTGCTGGTGTTTGTTCACGCAGGCTCAATTCATAAGGACCTGTGGAAAACACCATTGTATGTGTGTGCGATTCCCCGAGGGGGAATTGAAGAGTTGATTAGACTCAAAGGGTAGAGTTAGAGCGATCCTGCGTGGACCTTGATCCAAGGGTTCAAGGGTCTGCACCAGTCTCCATAACAAATGAAGCTTATTATCACCAATGAATGTTCATATTTAAATTAATCTTACAATAAATTCAATCACAAGGATTGCATGTCCAACATTACCCCCCTAATCCAGAGGGGTGTTTGTGACTATAAGCATCATCTCGAGCATCTCAAATATTTCTTCTCCAAGCACTCTAGTTAATATGTCTGCAATTTTCTCATTTATGGAACAATGTCCTAAGTGAATAGCCTTGGTCTCTACATAATAATGAATCGGGTGATAATTTGTTTTAATGTGCATTTTTCGATCATGGAATCTGGGATTCTTGGACAACCTGATTGCAGAAGTGTATTCAACTAGAAGATGAGTATAATTCACTTGTTTACCCTATAAATCTTCAAGTATTTTTCTAAGAAACACAATCTCTTTCATCACTTTTGTAGGTGCCACATATTCTACCTATGTTGAAGAATCTGTTGGACCTATTTGTTTGTGTGATATCCATGATTGTTGATCCAAGACTCATGAGATAGCCACAACTTGATGCTCCATTTTCCTTATCTTCTTCTAAGTCTGAATAATAATATATAATCAGTTTGAAGGCATCCACCTCAGAGTAACTGAGTCCAAAATCTTGAGTTCCTTTCAAGTATTTTAGAACTCTTTTGGTAGAACCCAATTTCCTCTACAAGGTTTTTGCATGAACCTCTAAATAATCCCAACAAAAAATGAAATGTTTGGTCTGGTGGTAGTAATATAGATAAGAATTTTCATAAGCTATCTATACCTAGTTCCATCCTCAAATTCATTCCCTTATTTTGATGTCTATTTCAAATTATTTTCCATTGGAGTAGAAACTAGATTGCACTCAACCATGTCAAACTTGTTCAATAGTTTTCCAATGTACTTCTCCTAGAAGATGAATATGTAACTTAGATTTTGAATCACTTCAATGCCCAAATTGTAATGAATATGTTCCATATCTATCATCTTGAATCCTTTATTCAATTATTTCTTTATAGATGCAATGTATCTCTCATTATTCCCTGTTATCAATAGATCATCTACATACACTACAAGATATACAATATTTTTTCCAACTTTATTCCAAAAAAAAATTGCATTGTCAATATTGAAATGCTTGAAATTCAATTTCAGAAGATGCTCAGATAAATCTCCATACCATGCTCGTGGTGCTTATTTCAAGTGATACACAGATTTGATGATCTTCAATACCTTATGTTTTTTTCCCTTCATAACAAAGCTTTCTAGTTGAGACATGAACACATTCTCTTTCAAGAATCCATTCAAGAAAGAAGCATTCACATCTATTTGATAAATTTTCCATCTATTCTATGTTTCCATGGAAGATAGAGTACAAATAGGGGAAAAATTATCTGCATAATCAACACCTTGTTTTTGTACAAATATTTTTTCCATGAGCCTTACTTTATGTTTTTCAATTCATCCATATCATCTGTACTTGTTTTTGAATACCCACTTGCATCTAATTGGTTTGGTTCCAAATGGAGGATTCACCAACTTCTATGTCCCATTCTTGATGAGAGTATCATATTCCTTTTGCATGTCTTATTTTCATTCATCATGAGAAGTGGATTATTTAAAGAAAGTTAGTTCATGTTTAGTATATAAATTCAATTGATAATCATATGAAACATCCATATCATCTACTTTTCCTAAGATTTAATTATCTACATTCCCTCCATCCTATTTTGAGGATAATTTGGTTCCTGTCTTTCTGACCTCGTCGGGATGAACACTTTGAAGTGGTTTTTGTTAGCCATTTTGGTGGACCTTTTAGAGATGGTCTAAGTTTCTCGGTTGATTGATATGGTGTTGAGTTCTCATCATTCCTCAACTTTTCAATCTTATTGATCACATCAAACAATTGAGCTTTGGTTTTTTATGAATTTGTAGGAGCTTATTCACGAGGAGGAGATGGTGCTTCATAAGGCGATTCCATAGATTGACCCAAGATAGGGATCCCCCCTTCAATATGCAGAATCTCATCATCAGATTCATGATATGTCTTTACACGAGTGAATCCCTCTAGATGATAAAGTTTCCTCTCAATAGTTCCATCTTTCTTGGTGGATTAAAAAAAGGATCACATCTCTGGAAAGGATGTATTTGTTTTTTGTCTCATCATAAATATGATACCCCTTGGTGGTATTTGAGTACCCCAAGAATATGCACCGGTGACTCATTGCATCAAGATTGCTTCCTTTCTCCTTAGGAATCAAGGAGTAACAGGTGGAACCAAAGACCTTGAGATGCCTCATCGAAGGAATATGGCCATACCATATTTCATATGGAGTCTTTTTTTTAATAGAATGAGAAGGACACCTATTTTTGACATAAATTGCACATAGAATTGCATCAGCCCAAAACATTAATTCAAAATTCTTGAAAAACATCATGGAACAAAATTTATGTAGGAGTGTCTTGTTCATCCATTCAACCACACCTTTTGGTTGGGGATTGTATGGAACTATGGTTTGATGTTTGACCCCATTTTGGAGAAGGTCGATTTCAAATTCATTATATGTGTATTCTCTTCCATCATCAATGAGAAGAGATGAAATACAAGACTAATATTCATTTTAACTCCATGCATGAAAATTTTCAAATGTTTCAATAGATTGTGATTTATCTTTCATCAAGTACACCCAACACATCCTGGTGTAATCATCGATAAAATGAATTATATATTTATTTCAATTTCCATAAGGAACAAGCATAGGGACACACAAATAAAAATGAATTAGATCAAGTTTTTTAAATGCTCTGAAAGTAGAATCATAGAATGGTTATTTACTATGCTTTCCAAGGGTACAAGCATCACATTGTTTCAATTTTCTAGGAATAGTAGGAATAAGAGAAACATCATTCTTTCTCAATAAATGAGGAATGCCATAATTGATATGAGCACATCTAGCATGTGAAGAAAGACTAGATGGAGTTATACTCGATTCATGATGATAGAGGTATGCAACATTGTTTATATGGGTAGATGCCCAATTTAGCTTCAACATTATTCCATCTTCCAATATGGTCATGACAACCATGTTATTATAATCCTTTCTTATCTCAAATTTTCCACTAAACATATGAACATAGTGGTCTTGTTGTTTGAAGTGCATAAGGGACAACACGTTTCTTTATAATTCAGGAAGATAGAGTACATTGTGAACAACAAAATCTAGGATTCCAGGAAAATTAATCTCGATCATGCCCATTCTCGATGGTTTGAGACTTGATATATATGCAAAGTACACTACGCCATCTACATTTTCATCGAAGTCTTCAAAGAAATCTCTTCGAAATTTCTTGTGGGAGGTTCTGCCTATGTCAAGAAGTCATGAATCTCTCCATGAAGAAAATGAATCATTAAATAGATCTTTAGTTACTCGTATATTTCAATAGGAAACAACATAATGAGCATGTGTTTTCCTTCCGTTGATTTTCAAGTTCTACCTATCTCTTCTTTGATATTCTCCCATGGTACTCTGCAATCAATCACTTCATGTGACCTATTTATTCCACAACAATCAAAATGAAGGCAATATTCTTGATGGGGATTATGCCAAGCCCCTTTTCCCCCCAAAAGTTTTCAATGTTGTTTCTTATTACATCTATGTTGTCTAGAAACTGAAGTGTTGGAAGCCCCATAGGTAGATGCATTTGTTGATACAATAGAATGAATTTCCTTAGTAAGTGTGTCCTAAATGGATTCATCAATCATGTTTTCAATGTAATTGGGCATCAAATCCCTACACACCCTAAAATTATTGACAAGGACAATGGTTTCAAATAGTAGTAACGGTATAATCACAACTTTCAAATTCACTAACAATATGTCCTATTGTTGGAGCATGATATTTTGTAGAAGTCTTGAGAATAAAAAAGGAATAGATCACACAAAATTTTGGTTAAGGATAATCGCGTGTGAAAATAAGATGGATCATGCTTGAGAGTCAATACACTGAAGGAGAAAAGTAGTTAGGATTTTGAGGAAATTTTCTCCACTTTGTAACCATTTTGTAACAGGCTTAGCCCTATTGTAAATCTATAAATTATAATGGGTTTTTGGGTAGAAGGGGTTTTTGATGGAGAAGGAGTGGGATGAGATTTTGGTTATTCAAGATTTGGTGATGAGTTTTGGAGCAAGAGTGTTTTTAGTTATGACAGAGGGTTTTGGGAGTTAGGCTCACACTGTAGTAAAAAGGCTGAGGCAGGTTTGGGTAATGTTATCTGATACATCTTATTGTAGCTAAAGTGTGCAACTATAAGGAGTTTTCAATGAATAAAACAAGAATATATTCATTATGGACGTAACCTAGTTTTGTAATGTCCCCGTCATTATGACTACAAGCAACTCAACGCAAAATATTTTTATTTTTTTTCTTAAGCAGGAAGGAAACAACGACAATAATTAAACAACACAACTTGATGACGAACACAACGCACATCGATCAGGAAACGAAAAACAATGATTCATCATACTAGCATGTCATGTAGCTGGATGAAACATGAGATAATCAATATACAGAAAATAACGACTACCCACCCAACACAAGAAAGATAACACCTACAAGATAAAGGTCAACATCCACAACCTGACGCAACAACTTCGACGACTAGTAACAAGAAACCTCTATGACGCACAAAACCAATGCATTAACGAGATACAAATTAAGTACCAACATCAATTACAACGAACAATACGCCCACCTTGGGAAGCATAAGACTCTGGCCAGGTTTTCATTCGCATCTATCCATCAGGGCGCACAATGATCTCCTCATCAGGAACCATGTCATCACAAGGAGGTAGGAGAGATAGTGACCAAGGCGCAACAAAACCTATCTGGACCAATAACCCAAGAAAAATCCAATGCTCTAGGAGACCGAATTAACTGTCAAAAATACATGAAGACTAACCCAAGCACCCAATCGACAAGCCAACAAGATGCAAGGGAAAACTGAATACTATAACAATCAAATTAAAATGCACAAGTAATCGAAGGATTCCTCATTTCCTATAAGGTAAAAATGTGTGGTGTAATAACTATGACCAACGCCCATTTACAATTTGACTTAAGACACAAGGTGCATCGTAACCAATTAAATCTTAAACTATTAATTGTTTTGGCTAATAAAACTTCTTAACCCTCGATCATTAATCTTGCACGAGCTATTAAACTATTTCACCAATAAACCATAAATCATTAACTGTTAATCATTATGTCTAAGTGCGAATGAGTGAACTATTATCATTGAATTTAATCAAGTAATCTATTACCAAGGCCATTAAGCCATTAATCTATTATCACAACAACATTTATCTATTTTGGCAGAAGTTAAAATATTGATATGTAAGACGGATAAATGAACCATGGCAATAGAAGAACTATTAATCTATTGTTGCATAAGTCATAAGTCGCATATATATATATAAACTTTGAGATTACATATAAGAACGATGACTATCATATTCTATCATTCACATAAAAAGAAAACATTGTCTATCATTCACCTATAAAAATGTTGATATTAATATAAAAACACTGACTATCCTTCATATGTAGAAAAACGCTCACAATACATATAAAAATGTTGTCTAACTTTCACATGTAAAAGCACTGATATTACATATATAAAAAAAAGAAAATGTCTAACTTATATATTTTACCCACGCAGTCATTAATTCGATGTCTAACATACATATTGGTATTATTGTGGAAATGTAGATGTACATAATCGTTGTTTGTATATAAATGGTTGTCTATATTTGTGGTGTTTAGAGAAATCTAATTTTGTTGTCAGACAATTGTTTAGAGCATAAAAATTCGTTGTGATATATAGTTGTGTGAAAAACATTTACTGTCAACAATAATTGT
The DNA here is from genome assembly GCA_010110895.2 of Picea sitchensis. NCBI lineage: Eukaryota > Viridiplantae > Streptophyta > Pinopsida > Pinales > Pinaceae > Picea > Picea sitchensis. The sequence continues at coordinate 37,152 of SNQJ01S0044816.1, forward strand.
TGCCAACAACCATAATATTAAATCGTTTTCCCGATTATTGTTGTTAATTAACTAAGATTTACTATCATACAATTGTTGGCATACATTATATAAAATTGTTGTTCTATTAATAATATTTATGTATGTTAGTATTCATTTTGTTAAATACTTTTAAAATGTAAATTAAAACTCTACAAAATTAATCTATACCATCAATTCGCTGTGTAATCTGTTGCCAAGATCTATACATTGTAACATAGAATTTCGTTGTCTAAAATACACTGTCAAACAAACATATTACTGTGAAAATGAGATATCCCCATGTAATAAAAACAATGGATGAGATATCGTTGAGTAAATGCCATGAAAATCATAGTATGAAAGTTGTGCAATGTGCCACAAAATAACGGTGTGAAGGTTGTTTATTGGGCCACAAATGTCGCAGTATGAAGGTTGTGAAATGTGCCAAGAAAATCGTGGGGTACAGGCTGTGTAGGATCTACCCCTACACAGAGATTTATCAATCCATAAATGATGGGATTTATCATTCGTTTACCATTCGTCTATCATTCACATAGATATTTATCATTCATTTACGTTTTACACAGGGAATTGTCATTCGTTTTCCATTCACAAAGAGATTTATTAGACATGTACGCCAACGATTGTCATTCGAAATTTATAAAGAATGGCATTGAATTTTCATACAGATTATATAATAATATCTACAATTGACATACAAAACCTTCTGCAAAATATATAAATAATGCAAAATATATCAATGTAGAAAGACTAAAGATATCAACATGTAAGATGCTTAACCAACCTTTTAAGTTGATGTGAAAATATAGACCAACAATTAAAATCTGTTGTTTAAACTTTAGAAAGGATTTGTTGTCTAAAATCATAGTGGTAATCATTCACAAGGAAGGCACAAACATAATCATTCACAATGAAGGAACAAGATTAAAACACAGAGATAAGTAAGGGATAGATAGTTGGGCGAAATTTATCCTTCACTTATTATCCATGCACAGGAAAGCAAGGAATTTGAATCTATAGGTCTTTAAACACCGTAGTGACGACCGTCGATTCCACTCCTGGCCAACTTCTCAGGAACAAACTAATAACTTAAGGATAAGGGACAAAGCTAAAAAAACAATATGCATCTAGATCTTCTCCATGGAGAAACAATAATGAAATAAAAGCACAATCAAGGAATAAAGAAAACACAGACAAGGTTTGAGTCTGGGGCTCAATCTGACCATGCGTAAAGAGACAGTAACTCATAAATAAAGGATGCAATGGATAGAAAGGGTATTTACTGAATAAATCAAATGAAAAGGGGATTACAAGTACCATAGGAATTCATGTACAAGAAATCTCATGGAAATGAAATCTTTAACCGAATGTAGAAAAATAAAATGTGTAAATTAAATTTCGTTGCAAGTAACAAATTTAATAGGCATACCTTAGCTAAATGTGAATTCTCTGAGGTCATTGTCCTACGCGCGCTCCATCCATCTCCCACTTTTCAACTGATGTGACCTAACCAGTACCTCTTAGCCAATGCTAGGGGTACTCTTCTTTCCCCTGAGGCCCCCAAGCCGCAAAGGGGCCACACACACAATACCAGAGAATTATAGCACCCAAATCACCTCGCAAGGTCGAGCTACCACTCGTTACCCGAGATGGGTATCCCAACTCCCACAAGAGAAAGTTCAATCAAGGTAAAGTTTCAGCAGTGTAACATTACGAAAAAATATGAGATCCATACTCCTCCTTCATCCTTTTTATAGAGTTTTCAAGTAATTGGTTTCCTAAATTCTCATTAAATCTATTTTTCATTAATCTAATTAGGAAAAACCTCCCCCGTACACATGTCACCCATCCCCTAGTTGCACCAAAAAATCAATTTTCTTAATTAATTAAATATTTCTATTTCCCTCGCCCACCTAAAAGAATTCCTAAAAACGCTCCTCGGTGTCCAAATATTCCCCTACAAATCTTAAATGACTTACGCCTTACTTAATTCCTAGTTGAGTTCATAATTAGAAAGTTCTAAGGGCAAGATTCCTTAGTAAGTTAGACATTCATCTTATTCCTTATGTTTCCCCTTTTCTTTAAGTTTCCCTTTTTCTTTAAGTTTCCTATTTCTTTTAAGTTTCCCCCTTTTTCCTTTTTAACAAAAAAAATCAATTTAGCAAGTGTAGATAAAACAACCCTTTTACCCTTTTTCCGTTTTAGTTAAAAATTAAATTAGCAAGTGCAGATAAAACAACCATTTATGCACTTTTCTTTTTAACTAAAAATTAATTTAGGAAAAGTACATAAAAACAATCATCACCCCCTTTTTTTTCTGAAAATTTAATCCTCCATTATAATTTTTACTTTAATATATACGTTTGAATTTCTTACATGTTTATTTATTATTAAAAAAAAAATTGACCACAAGTTCTACTTAGTCCTAGGTTTTAATTTCACTAGGTTGGGCGACATTTTTATTAGGAAATTTTGTTTTTAAATCTTACTTATCACATCATTCATTTTAAGGTCGACAGTTTATTCACTTACCAGTTAAAATCATGATGTGCCCTTCAGGATGAACTACATGCTCCAAGGGTGTCAGTCGCCTCTTTTCGTTTTCCTTGCACGACGTGCCCTTTAGGACACACTACGTTTTCCAAGGGTGCCACTCGCCTCTTGACTAACTTTTGTAGATGTTAAACCCCTAGAGTCAATACTCTGCTAGGTGATCTTGTTGGAGACTAAGGGATTCTAAGGAATACGACCCCTGCCTTATTGCATGCCCCTTAGAATAATCGTGAGCGACCATCAAAGTCTTCCCTCATAACATCGTGAGTCTTCTCTAACTAGGTAATAGTTAACCTATAGTTCGAGCCACGATGAGAGTGCTAGTAGGTTGTGGTAGGGGTGCTGCCACAACTCTCCCTCAAATTCTTTGGTTGTCATGCGTGACCCCTATAATCCACATATGAGTCTGTTTAAAAAGCTATAATCAACCTACATCCATCAACGAATCATGTCAGCAATAATAATCAATCATCATAACAACTAATCATATGTACATATGTCACATCAACAAAATTCAAACCCAATAATCCACTCCCTAACTCAATCCAGAGTACAAGGGGTTTCATCGATGCCTCTGCATCCTCGAGGTCCAAAGTCCTACACACTCAGGAGAACCCAATCAATACCACCTGTCTATGTAAAAAAAATCAAATAACATATCATCAGATCCATAATATCTCATAATCATAATCAAAACGACCAATAGATATAATAACCCGGATCACTTGCAAGCAAGTGTCCTCAAAGAAGAAGTTCACTCAATGCACCCAAGAGAAGGATGTTACATTTTGTCCACTTTGTAACCATTTTGTAAGAGGCTTAGCCCTATTGTAAATCTATAAATTGTAATGGGTTTTTTGGGTAGAGGGGGTTGTTGACGGAGGAGGAGTGAGATGATTTTTTGGTTAGTCGAGTTTTGGTGATGAGTTTTGGAGCAAGAGTGTTTTGAGTTATGACAGAGTGTTTTGGGAGTTAGGCTCACACTGTTGTAAAAAGGTTGAGGCAGGTTTGGGTAATGTTATCTGATACATCTTATTGTAACCAAAGTGCACAACTGTAAGTAGTTTTCAATGAATAAAATAAGAATCTATTCATTGTAGGCGTAACCTAGTTTGGGGTGAACCACTTTAAAACCTTGTTTTATGATGTGTTTATGGGTTATGTTTATGTTGTTTACCATTACTTGCCAATGATGATAATTTTTTAGCATTCTGAATATGTCATTGATGTATGTTATTACGATTCCATGCACTTAATTTAATGATGAATGAATGAATGTTAAGTGGAGTAATGCCATGCATAGGTTATATTGAAGGATAATTAAGGGTTAAGTAAAATAAATTGCACACCTAGTAGATGGATGGATAATTTGACGCAAACCCCCACCCCTCTTAGGGGCTCGCAAGACCTCCAGGTCTAGGATCATTCTTCTTAAGAGATGAATTAGATCTTGGATCCCTACTGGATCTTCTCCAGTTGTTCACAAGTCCTCTTAAAATATACTTAGGTGCAGGTTCGTAGAGTACAAAAACCTGCAGGTGCTTTGTCTAAGCCCCTTTTTACCTTAAGTCCAAACCACATACACTAGCCCCTTTTAATCGATGAAAATATTATATCACCACAGGCTAGAACAAATCGCTTAACAAAAAATGAACTATTCAGATCTTCATTACTACAATGCTCCAGAACTTCGGGCTTCGAGAGTTTTACCCTCAAAACACTCCAATTCTCTCAAATATGGAACTAGCGAACTCCTGAATGAGTCTAGTGATAGAAGCTCCACACTTCTCTAACAACCCATGGCTATTATTTACTTCAGTACTCTGGGATTTGAGGTTTTCTGTGATTCCAACATGAAAATCTCCCAGAGTGTCGAATGTCGAATTGAAATTGATGACTCTCGCTCCTCCTATAGCCAACGGCTAAGATAAAATCTGAAACTATGGGCTTTAGGGTTCCTTGCTACAAATAACCACCACACTTCCGAATAGTCTAACACTGAAATCATGAAGGGAAAATATCAATGACTCAGAATCCTTGGTTGACCAATGGTGGGGATTAACTCTGATTCTTCGGAACTTTGGGGCTTCGACCACTTTCCAACGAATAACTCTAACATATTCTGTATATATGAACATCAAATGTATTACAAATCAATGGCCTTTGCTTCGCTTCCCAATATACAACTAGGATTAATTCAGGACTTCGGGCTTCGAGGATTTTTCCTCTTGGGAACAAAAGGATAAAAATCTCTTGTAGTGTCGAATCTCCAAAATGTTACATCTATGACTCACATTTTCGTGCGTGTATATCTAACGAATGAGATATGATATTCTCCATGATGATTCTCCTCTTGTATTGGGTTGATCCATCATCCCAGATCTGATATTTCATCCCCAAATCAACGGTTGCACCCTCCCAGTGATCTATGGTGTAGATTTAGAGATTTTTCCTCACTTAGAACAAACTGTGAAAAAATTTCAGAGGCGTAAAGTCTGAAGGACTTTAATGTTTAACAATCACACTCCTTTCCTTGATACAACAACTATGAGGGATTCAGACTTCTCCCAAACAGATCTCATCTACTCACCTTCAAACAGATAGGTTTCTCCTCTTTGGGGACTTACTCTCACTATCCCTCCTCGAGCTTTGTCACTTAGATGACTTGAACTCTGGTGCACCTCTTATGCTTCCCTCCTGATCTTGGGACTTGAAGAAGTCATCTACGCACTTCTTATTCTGTCCCTCCTCTGAGATTGGGACTTGTTAAACATTCCCGTGTACTCCTTGTGCTCTTTCTCTCCTTGATCAATTTGAAACTTTAGATGGTTTGACCTCCGCACTCCTTGCGTGGGAACTATGCACTCCTTTCACTGGCTTTATCTTTGAGATTTTATACTCTTGCGAGTATAGGCGCACTTCTTGTGATAGCTCTGTGTAGACTTGCGCTATCTCTCCTGAGCTTGGGACCTTTGACAGTCAACCGTGCACCCCTTACGATTTCTCTCTGAAGAATCTCACTATATATCTTCAGCATGAAAAACCCTTGAACTGGGTCCTTAGGGAACTTCTTGCGATGGTTTCCTATCCCTTATGAGATTATAACTAGTTTTGGTGTTCCCACTTGGCACTCTCCTCACACAACTCCTGAACAAGTTCTAGCGCACTCCTTGTGCTGGATTTTTTTTTTTTTTTTCCACAACTCTAACATGCACTACTTGCATATCCTTGAGAGCCTAGAACACTCAGAACTTCAGAAAGATAAATGATTCTATCTATTCCTACAAAGGGAACATTAAATACCCATAGAATTCATAGACATGAAAAATAAACTTTCAGAAACAAATATTCAGAAACATAGAACACACACACAAAGGTTCGTATGTAGATCAATCTGCTTTTCTATTAAATATGAATGCTTTTTACAATGTTTACAAGACTGGAATCCAACATAGTCTTATTTCTTCTCTCCTATCCTCTCTTGAGAGCTTTTCTCTTCTCATTCTCTTCTTATGAGGTTATCTCTAATCTCTAATGCCTTATGATCTCAATACATTGGGATTTTTACAAAAGAGGGGATTCTCGATCTTTCCTCACCTACTTACATTAAATTACATTTAATTTACATATAGTCTGAATCGGATCTAGATTCATCTATCTGTCAGCCATTAAAGACGACTTACATGCATCCTGTACAAATACAATTGATCGGGATTATTTTCGACACAAAATGAGAGAGGAGATATAATAAAGAAATGCAGAGAGATATCGCATATATTCAATAATATAACATAAATGTATCAGAGATGAAACCATAAACATAGATATACAGTAATACACAACTTCTATTAATGAAATAAATGTACAGAGTGAAAGACTCGCTAGAATGGTGGCAACTTATCTTTGAGACGAGATGTGATGGCTACTCGCATTCGCAAGACGATGGTTACAATGAGGCTCCCAAGGTATTTTTAAAATAAAAAAGAATGTCAAAAACCCTAGACATATGAAAACCTAACCCTAGGATATGAAGCGCCAAAAGTCATGTGGGACCCATTTAGGTAAGTGAGTACATCAACTTCCTAGGGTCGCAACCTTTGCATAGGATCTTCGTTTTAGGCGTGTGATAGCTTGTTGGAAAGGTATTGTAGAGGAGATTCATTTTGGGGGATAAATGATGCCTTTGGATATAATTGAGAGCCTTGATCTCAAAAAACCTTCAATTGGGCCCTCAAAATGGTCCCAGAAGTTAAAAACTGCTAAAAATAGTAAATTGCCAAAATTGCCAAAATTACCAGAAAACTGTTTTGAACTAGTCGGAAAAGGTGGGTGGTCACCGATATCCACCTGGATCAATCCTCCCTCCTTATAAATCAATGGTCTCCATTGCGTTGACTTCCCGAGGGAGAGGGAAAAGCGTTTGTTGAATCTGCATCTTGGTGAGCTGCTTGCCTTGCTGGAGACGTCGCGCTGCTCAGTTTGTGGAAGTTTGTGACAAACCTGTTGAGGCTGAGGCTGTTCAAAAATTTGGGCTACATGAGAGGATGATGTGCAGAAGGAATATTTGCACTTTTCTGCAACCTTATCGAATTGCTTTTGTTTGATAGAAGGTGCTTGGGGCGAGGCTGTAGTGGTTGCAGTGTTCTTCTGTTCTCCTTTTGAATAGATTGTGAAGAAGCTAAATTTCATAGTATGAGATACTACCTTGCGACATGTTTTAGGTGGAACAGTAGTTGAAACTACCTCTGGTATTCTATAGATATGACCCCCTAGAGAAACAATGCCACTGCGGGTTCGAGACTCATAAACAACATGGCGCTTCCACATATATGGTTGGCCCAAGAGAACATCACAGACATCCAGTGGGGAAAAATCACATAATACCTCATCCTTGAAGGGTTTCATGTCATATGACAATCGACATTGTTGGTTGACACAAAGATCTCATCCTTGGCAAATCCACCCGATGTTGTATGGTTGCAGGTGTGGTGTTGTCGACAATCCCAACTATTTGACGACCTCTGCTGAGATGAGGTTCTTCTGGTTTCCGCTATCAATAATAAAATGTAGTGGGGTCCCCTTCACCCACATCTGTGAATGAGAAAGGTGCTCCCCCTCTTCAGAATTTGTCAGTTTTTCTGGTTGAATTGTTGTGGTCACGACAATAGTTGTGGGGTCCGCGTCAATGATCTGTCCTTTACCATTATTCGCATAATCAGATTTTGAATCAGGGTTCGACTCTTTGTCTTTGATCTCGGCCACCAATGATTGTTTTGAGTGACATTCATCGGTGTTGTGCTAGGGGCTTTTGTGGAACTCACACCATTTTTCGGTGTCCTTCTTTCTCTTGTCATGACCCTTCTTTTCCTGTGTCTTGGACTGGTTTTTAGGATACTGTTTGTTAGGGTCATCTTTGTCATACTTCGTTTGTTGCGTATTTGCAGACCTGGACTCCCATTTGTTCTGGTGCTTAAATTTTCACTCGATTTTGACAGCATATCGATAAGCAAGACCGAGTGATGAGATGTCCAGAAAATCCATTTCGGTTTGGATGTATTTGTGTAGAGCCCCATGGTATTTCATAATGAAATGTCACTCAGAGTCTTTCATACCCATATTGGTGCGCAAGGTATGGAAGATATTGGTGAACTATGAAGCTGCTTGGCCCCTCTCTTGTCACTGTGTGGTCCATCTCATGTATTGGTCCTTATAGTTGCCAACAGGGTAATATTGTTCCTTTACTACATCCACGAAAAAATCCCAAGTGGGATCGGCCCCATATATTCTAGACTCCTCTGTGGAACTTTGCTCCCAATAAGTTTCCCACCAATGTTTGACTTGAGGGAGATATTTAAGGAGTGCGAAGGTGATATTTTCTTTGTCGAAAAAATTGTGAACAGAGAAATAACCTTCTAGTAGAGTTAACCATTTTTCTAGGTCTTCTACATCTATCTCTCCTCCAAATACAAGAATATCAAAATTAAATTGTACCTTGAAAGGAAAGGTGCCTCCAAAGTGGACTCTTGATGAATATGAGCCTTCTTTTATCAACAGGCATTGAAGGATGTGGGAAAAATTCTCCATCATTTCGTCCCTCTGTCGCGTGAGAGCTTGCTCAAGCAATAGATTGATATGATCGTCTACTCCATCATTTTTTGTTTCTTCTGCCATTGAGGGTTTTTTAGGTGTGCAAGAGAGATTGTCTTCAAGAGAGACAATCTCGAGAACCAACTTTCTATACTCATACCTCGTCGGCGACATGCATTGAAAAAGCGATCAAGAGCAACCAGCTCTGATACCACTGATCCAGATTATTTTTGGCACGAAATGAGAGCGGAGATATAATAAAGAAATGCAGAGAGATATCGCATATATTCAATAATATAGCATAAATGTATCAGATATGCAACCATAAACATAGATATACAGTAATACACGATTTCTATTAATGAAATAAATGTATAGATACTGTAAAAATACAGAGTGAAAGACTCACTAGAATGGTGGCAGCTTATCTCTGAGAAGAGATGTGACGACTACTCGCATTCACAAGAAGATGGTTACAATGAGGATCCCAATGCCTTTTTACAATAAACAGGAATGCCAAAAACCCTAGACATCCTAAAACCTAACCCTAGGAGATGAAGCGCCAAAAGTCATGTGGGCTCCGTTTGGGTAAGTGAGTACATCAACTTCCCGGGGTCGTAACTTTTGCATACAATCTCCATTTTAGGCGTGTGATAGCTCGTTGGAAAGGTATTGTCGAGGAGATTAATTTTGGGGGATAAATAATGCCTTTGAATATAATTTAGAGTGTCGATATCGAAAAACCTTCATTTGGGCCCTTAAAATGGCCTCGGAAGTTAAAAGCTGCTAAAAATAGTAAATTGCCATAATTGCCAGAAAACTGTTTTGAGCAAGTCGAAAAAGGTGGGTGGCCACCAATATCCACCTAGATCAATCCTCCCTCCTTAGGAAGAAATGGTATCCATTACGTTGAATTCCCGAAGGAGAGGGAAAAGTGTTTGCTGAATCTGCATCTTGGTGAGCTGCTTGCCTTGCTAGAGACGTCGTGCTGCTCAGTTTGTGGAAGTTTGTCACGAATGTGTTGAGGCTGAGGCCATTCAAAAATTTAGGCTAGATGAGAGGATGATGTCCAGAAGGAATATTTGCGCTTTGTTGCAACCTTGTCAAATTTCTTCTATTTGATAGAAGGTGCTTGGGCTGAGGCTGTAGTGGTTGCAGTGTCCTTCTATTCTCCTTTTGAACAGATTGTGAAGAAGATAAATTTTGCAGTATGAGATACTACCTTACGACACTTTTTAGGTGGAACAGTAGTTGGAACTACCTTTAGTATTCTATAGATATGACCCCCTAGAGAAACAATGACACTGCGGGGTCGAGACTCATAAACAACATGGAGATTCCACATATATGGTTGGCCCAAGAGAACATCACAGACATCCAGTGGGGAAAAATCACATAATATATCATCCTTGAAAGGTTGGATGTCGTATGACAATCGACATTGTTGGCTGACACGAAGATCTCATCCTTGGAAAAGCCACCCGATGTTGTATGGTTGTGGGTGTGGTGTTGTCGACAATCCCAACTATTTGATGACCTCTGCTGAGATGAGGTTCTTTTGGTTTCTTCTATCAACAATTAAATGCAGTGGGGTAACCTTCACCCACATCTGTGAATGAAAAAGGTGCTCCCCCTCTTCAGGATCTATTGGTTCTTCTATTTGAATTGTTTTGGTCGCGACAATAGCAGTGGGGTCTGCGTCAATGATATGTCCATTACCATTATTTCCAAAATCAGATTCTGAATCTGGGTTCGGCTCTTTGTCTTTGATATCGGCCACCAATGATTGTTTTGAGCGAAATTTATCGATGTTGTGCCAAGGGATTTTGTGGAACTTGCACAATTTTTCGATGTCCTTCTTTGTCTTCTCGTGACCCTTCTTTTCTCGTGTCTTGGACTGGCTTTTAGGAGACTTTTTGTTAGGGCCGTATTTGTCATACTTTGGTTGTTGCAGTTTTGCAGACCTGAACTCCCATTTTTTTGGTGCTTAAATTTCTGCTCAATTTTGACAACATATCGATAAGGAGCACTGAGTGATGAGATGTCTAGAAAATCCATTTCAGTTTGGATGTATCTGTGTAGAGCCCCATGGTATTTCATAACCAAATGTCACTCAGAGTCTTTGATACCCAGCGTGGTGCGCAAGCTATGGAAGGTGTTGGTGAACTTCAGAACTTCTTGGCCCCTCTCTTGTCGCAGTGCGGTCCATCTCATGTATTGGTCCTCATTGTTGCCAATAGGGTAATATTGTTCCTTTACCGCATCCACAAAAAAATCCCATGTGGGATCGGCCCCATATATTCCATACTCCTCTATGGAACTTTGCTCATAGTAAGTTTCCCACCAATGTTTGACATGAGGGAGAGATTTAAGGAGTGTGAAGGTGATCTTTTCTTTGTCGAAAAAAATGTGAACAGAGAAATAACCTTCTAGCAGAGTTAACCATTTTTCTAGGGATTTTTCATCTATATGTCCTTCAAATACAAGAATATCAAAATTAACTTGTACCTTGAAAGGCGAGGTGCCTCCAAAGTGGTCGCTTGATGAAGATGAGCCTACTGTTATCGGTAGGCGTTGAAGGATGTGGAAAAAATTCTCCATTATTTCGTCCCTCTGTCACGTGAGACCTTACTCAAGCAACAGATTGATAGGATCGTCTCCTCCGTCGTTTTTCTTTTCTTCTGCCATTGAGGGTTTCTTGGGTGTGTGAGAGCGATTTTATTCAAGAGACATAAACTTGAGAACCAACTTTCTATACTCGGACCTCGTCGGGGACATGCACTGAAATAGCGATCAAGAGAAGCCTGCGTTGATACCACTGATCCAAATTATTTTCGGCATGAAATGAGAGCGGAGATATAATAAATAAATGCGGAGATATATGTCATATGTTCAATAATATATCATAAATGTATCAGAGATGCAACCATAAACACAGATATACAGTAATACACGATTTCTATTAATGAAATAAATGTACAGAGACTGTAAAAATACAGAGTGAAAGACTCGCTAGAATGGTGGCATATTATCTATGAGAAGATATGTGACAGCTACTCACATTCGCAAGAAGATGGTTACAATGAGGCTCCCAAGGCCTTTTTACAATAAACAACAATGCCAAAAACCCTAGAAATTCAAAAACTAACCCTAGGAGATGAAGCGTCAAAATTCATGTGGGCCATGTTTGGGTAAGTGAGTACATCATGCCTTTGGCTATCGTTGAGAACCTCGATCTCGAAAAACCTTCATTTGGGCCCTCAAAATGGCCCTAGAAGTTAAAAACTGCTAAAAATAGTAAATTGCCAAAATTGCCAGAAAATTGTTTTGAGCCAGTCGGAAAAGGTGGGTGGCCACCAATATCCACCTAGATCAATCCTCCCTCCTTAGGAAGCATTGGTCTCCATTGTGTTGAGTTTCCGGGGTAGAGGGTAAACCGTTTGCTGAATCTGCATCTTGGTGAGTTGCTTGCCTTGCTGGAGATGTTGTGTTGCTCAGTTTGTGAAGTTTGTCATCAACCTGTTGAGGCTGAGGCCATTCAAAAAGTCGGGCTACATGAGAGGACGATGTGCAGAAGGAATATTTGAGATGTGCTGCAAGAAGGTGCTTGGGGCGAGGCTGTAGTGGTTGTAGTGTCCTTCTGTTCTCCTTTTGAACAGATTGTGAGGAAGCTAAATTTTGCAGTATGAGATACTAACTTGTGACACTTTTTAGGTGGAATAGTAGTTGGAACTACCTCTGGTATTCTATAGAGATGACCCCCTAGAGAAACAATGACACTGCGGGGTCGATACTCAT
>SNQJ01S0044816.1:54321-79714 GCA_010110895.2 Picea sitchensis
GCCCCATGGTATTTCAGAACCAAATGTCGCTCAGAGTCTTTGATACCCAGCTTGGTGCGCAAGGTATGGAGGGTATTGGTGAAGTTCAGAACTTCTTGTCCTCTCTCTTGTCATAGTGTGGCCCATCTCATGTACTCGTCCTCATTTTTCCAATAGGGTAATATTGATCTTTTACCACATCCACAAAAAAATCCCAAGTGGGATCGGCCCCATATATTCCAGACTCCTCTGTGGAACTTTTTTCCCAGTAAGTTTCCCACCAATGTTTGACATGAGGGAGAGAATTAAGGAGTGTGAAGGTGATATTTTCTTTGTCGGAAAAATTGTGAACAGAGAAATAACCTTCTAGCAGAGCTAACCATTTTTCTAGGGCTTCTGCATCTATCTGTCCTTAAAATACAGGAATATCAAAATCAAATTTTACCTTGAAAGGCGAGGTGCCTCCAAAGTGGTCACTTGATGAAGATGATCCTACTGTTATCGATAGGCATTGAAGGATGTGGGAAAAATTCTGCATCATTTCGTCCCTCTGTCGTGTGAGAGCTTGCTCAAGAAACATATTGATAGGATCGTCTGCTTCATCATTTTTTTTTTTCCGCCATTGAGGGTTTCTTGGGTGTGCGAGAGAAATTGTATTCAATAGATACAAGCTCGAGAACCAACTTTCTATACTCAGACCTTGTCGGGGACATGCACTGAAAAAGAAATCAAGAGCAACCGACTCTGATACCACTGATCCTTATTATTTTCGGCACGAAATGAGAGCGGAGATATAATAAAGAAATGCAGAGAGATATCACATATATTCAATAATATAACATAAATGTATCAGAGATGCAACCATAAACACAGATATACAATAATACACAATTTCTATTAATGAAATAAATGTACAGAGTGAAATACTCGCTAGAATGATGGCAACTTATCTTTGAGAAGAGATGTGATGGCTACTCACATTCGCAAGAAGATGGTTACAATGAGGCTCCCAAGGCATTTTTACAATAAGCAGGAATGCCAAAAACCCTAGAGATCTGGAAACCTAACCCTAGGAGATGAAGCGCCATAAGTCATGTTGGCCCCATTTGGGTAAGTGAGTACATCAACTTCCCGGGGTCGTAGCTTTTGCATTCGATCTTCGTTTTATGTGTGTGATAGCTCGTTGTAAAGGTATTTTCGAGGAGATTCATTTTGGGGGCTCAATCATGCCTTTGAATATTATTGAGAGCCTCGATATCTAAAAACCTTCATTTGGTCCCTCAAAATGGCCTCGAAAGTTAAAAACTGCTACAGGTCACACTGCGCAAATTACTGGTTTAGTGGTCAACTTCAAGATCAATTTATGACCAAATCGAGAGGAATTTTGGAACTCCCCGAGAGTTTTTTGTTAAGGACAAACCAAATAATAAAAAACTCTCTCATATTTGTAAAATGTGTCACGTATTAGGAGATTCAAAGGAATCTTTGAGCCCTATTTTTCCATTTTTGTTATTTCCTATCCGAGACATGTTTTTGCGACACGTATTCCGTCTAGATGGAGATTCATTTCAAGAAACCAAGAGATTTTTTTCTTTATAACAATCTTAAATACAAAAACCTTTGTCATTTTCTAACAATAATTTTTTATCAGTGACATACGATGTCATCTTTAACGCCTATTTTAACAGTTTGTTGCGTGTTGCATTTTTGTTGTAGGTTATTGTTGCGTAGAAGACTTGTTTTGCAGGGATGACAGAGTGTGTAGCAGTGAAAATGATGACTTATCATAACCATAGGTTTTAATTTTTATCATGATCAATGATTATAAAGAATATCTCGGTTACAATTATGTTATAACCCTAAATTGCACCAGACATGCATACCTAGCATCATGCCATCTTACTTGCTATTTTTTCCAAGCCATCATTGGAAAACTCTTCTTAAAAATGATTTCTTTAAAGATGTACGTGCCCATTATAGCCCGCGTACACTCACAAAAAGCACGAAAAATAACAATTGCAAAGGGATACGGGTTTTCAGGCTATTACCTAACCATTTGACCGCCAATAGCCACTCACCCCAACTGTTACTATGGTTTTGGCCTATAAAAATATGGTGTTGGGGTCCCATTCAAAAGATAAGAATGAGAGCATAGAAACCCTTTTCATTTTAGTATTCCTCCTTTGCCCCAATATTTTGTAACCACATTGTGAGTTTGAGCCAAAATTCATTTTTCCTCCATTGCAAACCCTTGTCATTTCCCTAGAGAGAACTGAAGAGGAAAAGAATAAGTGGAAGTAGTTGGTGCATGGTGAAAAGGATCCCAGGACCAAGTTCAAGGAGTAGTTTCTGGTCTCATATTTTATATGAATTGTGTGAGATTAATATAAAGAAATACTTTTTTCGTCCCGCCAAATGATGTCTTAAATCTTTATGATTTGTTTACATTTTTTGTTATGATGTCTAACTGACTAATCCATATATAGAATGCATGCTTGTAGTTTCTTGTTTGTCTTTTGGTGAATGCAGGTTTGCCTTGGGACGAGATATTCATTCGAGAAACAACTGAGCGCAAAGGGATAAACACCAGACGTGGAGTTTAAGGTATGCCTTCCAGATCCCTATACTTTGTCTTTTATGTATGATTGTGGGGTAATGTCAGGATAATTGTTAAAAGTAGGAGACTTCAGACGATTATCTCTACCTGCACTTTAGAACCTTGGTGTAGTCCGTAGGGGGATTTTCCTGCTAATAGCATAATTGGCGACTGTACTAGGGAAACCTCGAGGGTTTTGGGGGGATATTCTTTTTGGGTGCTTTAATTGGTTTAACTGCCTTTTTCAGTTTCTATAAGTTTCTTTGTCTTTAAGGGATTCTGGTCTTCAATACCAATACTCCCTTCTTGGTTTGCTTGACTGTTGGTTTTCATTTTTATTTTTTTTAGAAGTTACACAGGTGTATGCATCCTATAGTGTGTCAGCACGTGTACATATGCACCATGCCTTTGGACAACCCGTGTACATACGCAGGCTACTGAAGTGTCCGTAGTGTGTCTGTGTTGAGAAAATATTTTTTAGAGAAGAGGCAGTCATCCTCTTCCCTGTCAGAAGTCACACTTTTTAGGGGTTTTCTTGATCTAGTTATGGTCTTTGTTATAGTAGTCTATAGCCTAGGTTTGACCTCAGTTTAGCTCTTCTTATCAAAGATTTCTTGTGTTTTCTTTATTAGGGTTTTTAGAAAAGTTTGTGAGTCTGTTTTGATTTTCCTGTTTGGTATTGTCAATGACTCCCTGCGATCTGTGATGGGTAGAAGTCATTTCTTGGTCTTGTCTTGTCGTCATTTTTCCCTTTTTTTATTTAGAAGAAAAGAAAAGAATTCATTTTCAAATTTCTTGTTTTCATGCATAAACCAATAAAAAAAAAATCATTTCTTTGTTTGGTAAAAGTAGTTTAGGTTAGTTGTTTTATTTATAAAGGAAAAATAATTTTTTTCTTAAGTTCTTTATTTGAATGCTTAGGACATTAAGTAGCTCGTAGTCGAGTGAAAATCTTGTTTTAGGTTTTTTCTTTTAAAAAATATGAGAAAAGTAGTTACGAAAAAGTTTGGTTAAAGAGTTTAAATTGGCAAATCTTTATTTGTGAAGAAGAAGTAGTTTGTTTTCAGTTCCATCATATGCTCTTCTCTTTCATCTCTTAAAGAACATCATTGGTTTCACTTATGTTCCCTTTGACTTAAGACAACCACTAAAATTATTGATTAATTAAAATTTATTAGACTTTGTGTTTGTAGGGTCCATCAATTTAGTCTAGGCTAGAGCCTTGATTTAGGATTGGAGAGGAAGCTCTTCAAGGCTACAAAAACAAACATAAGAGTTTGTGCTAGGGAGTGCTTGA
The DNA here is from genome assembly GCA_010110895.2 of Picea sitchensis. Lineage (NCBI taxonomy): Eukaryota > Viridiplantae > Streptophyta > Pinopsida > Pinales > Pinaceae > Picea > Picea sitchensis. Next base: position 58,194 of record SNQJ01S0044816.1, read on the forward strand.
AATTCCAGTAACCGTAAAAGTTATCCGAGACTCCCCTATAACATAGGGGCTAAACATGAGGTCGCGTGCGGAAAGGTAGCAAAGATAACCCCTCAAAATTCGGACCAAGCATAGTGGGGAACACATATAGAGGGCTTATCTTGGGGTTTTGTTGATCGTATTTTCCATGGAGCTTCATGGGTCTCGAATCCATTCGAGGTCCTCATTCATCTTTCAGAACACTTTCTTTATATACCCTTGATAGGTTTTGGGCTTGATAACCTGCTCATGGCAGTCCACCCGACTATCGACTGTACTCGCTTGGTGACTATTCATGAGTTGGAAACCTAGTTACCTTTATCTTAGTGAATTACACAGGTGACTATGGGGGTATACCATGGTACATAAGGAAGACATCGGGCCATGCTTTGTAGAGTATACCTGGATGGTTCTTTTGTATTTGAGTTGCACTTGCACCGGTAAGTTGCTCTAGTGTTGGCCGGTGTAACTGTTCTTCCAACTAGCTAGTGATCTTCTTGTCTTGTCTCATGGGAGATTTTTCTAATGTGTGTTGGTATTTAACATTAATATAAAACCCTAGTGTGTCATTGATATTCTCACACTGTGGAGGATCAGGAGCTTCCCCGTTCGCGAAGGCTTCTTGGCCTGCTGTTGGTTAATATGAAGTGACCCCCGCCACCGCTAAGGTGAAGACTATACCAGCAAGGGTCTTTTGAGGTGACCAGGCTAGAGGAAATTGAGCCTGACGCATATACTAGAGGAGGACATTTGATTTCAGAGGAACCAACCATTTCTGACCTCGGAGTGGAAGCTCTTGGTTCATATAACCGTCCAATCACTGATCTATTAGCACCCATTGTTATACAGGTTAAACCTTATGAGCGTCAGGTAGCGTCACACGCAACGATGGAGACAAATGCTAATACTTCTTAAGGGAATCCTAACATTCCCTATATAGTTGTCACTACAGGGGGTTTTCTGCCTCATAACTCACCAATTCCCTTGGCTTGCAAAGGCCCAGAAGTTATTCGCACAACAACAGCCTGTCGTGCTAACGAACTCATTTCCACATGGGAAAAATTTAACTCAACCCTCTTCGAGCGCAGAAGGGGGTAGTCAAGGACCCCATCCATCTTCGAGTAATCCTTCATCTGTGAATGTGTACATGATGAAAGGTAGAATTGATATAAAAAATGGGACACACGACTACGGAATGCCAAACACCTCCGACAAGGGTAAAAAAACTGAAAACCCACCTCTTCCTCTACAGATTGAGAAGATGTTGGGCGAAACAATAAAAACATCCCAAAAGTTGTGTTCAAGAAATATTCCCACAGTCCAAATGCAAGGGCCACCCATAACTAATTTGTGGTGGAGGATTTGTCTCAAACCCCTTGTGCAATGTCTTCTTTGGAAGTCCTCTAGATCTACCCTTCCCAGAGAAAGGCTCTGTTAGTTGCCTTAGGATCTGCTAAGACTTGTAATCCACGAACAATCATGCTTGATACGACCCACTTAAAATCTCGTCTCCCTTACCATGTGGTGTTTTAGATAGTAGTTTCTTACACCACAAAATATTTTACTCAGAACATTTTTCGCACATTGGTTGATGAGGGCACCTCGATATGCATGATGTCTTTGGCAAGTTGGAAGGCCATTGGCCAACCCATTTTGTATTTGTCACCTACTCTTCTTACCACTTTCATCCATTCCAACTACATGGAATCATCCCCTCTTTCATCGTGCAGTTATGGGGGAAGACTGTGTGCGTCGAGGTTGAAGTGGTCGATGCATCTATCTACTTCAATCTCTTGTTAGGAAGGATTTCGACCTATTCTATGAAAGCAATGGTCATGACAGTTTTTCGGTTCTTGTTGTTTCCACATGAGGGTCAAATATTGTCCATTGATCAGTTATCATTATCCTGTCCTGACCCTTCATCGGGGGTATTCATGGTCCTGATGATTGATAACCCTCTGCTCAACATTATCAACATAGGGGTTGGTTTATGCCTAGATTTGATGGATACTTTCGATTACCTACCTCCGACCGGCAATGTCAAACACATATCGGTTGTCCCCAACCAGCCTAGGGCTAAAATCTTTCAAATATCGTCATATCGCACGACTTACTTTAATGATCTGTGGACTCTTCCTTACCCATCAACCACGATGGAAGGGGCAGGGCACCATGGCATGGCCATTCCTTTATCTGTGTCAGAAGTTGCATACTCTATAGTCCAGCAAGCTTCCACCGACCTCGATCTGACTCCACACAGGAGTTAGATCCGGTTCTCAAGCCTATTTGAGATCAAGGTTACCTCGCCAACACTGACTCTTTAGACTTAGTCCTACCCTCAGAGAAGGATATTATTGAGGCAATGACTAGTCCGGAAAGACCCTGGGATGATCTACATCATAGATCTTATTTCCTCCTAGAGTTAAGAAGAATTGAAGCAGGTGAATTCACTCTGACTATGACTGGAGATAGGGCTTGTCCTATCAATACTTTGGCTATGCACAATGTTTATGCTAAAGGAAATATGGAAACCATCACTAAAATGATACCTATTAATATCTCCAGAACCCCTGGCGTCGTGGAGAATGTCTTCATCGAAGTGGACTACTCCCCTGAGGAGATTCAAATCTACATGGATTTATTTAAATAATTCCACGACGTGTTTGCCTGTTCTTACGAGGAAATTCCAGGCATAGATCCAAGAATTGTCGAACATGAAATCATGACATATCATGATGCTAAGTCGGTCCGGTAGAAGATTTGTCTGGTTAGTCCTAAGAAAGTAGTAGCTATTAAGGCTGAAGTAGAGAAACTACTCAAAGTTGTTTTCATGTAGCCTATTCAATTGACTCAATGGGTTTCAAATCCTGTTCCAGTCAACAAACAATAGGGTATGATTCACATATGTATGGACTTCTGTGATTTGAACAAGGCATGTCCAAAGGATGATTTCCCCACTCCATTTATCGACTAGATTGTTGATGAATGCATAGGCCGCGAGGTCTTTTCTTTCATGGATGGTTTTTCGGGATACAATCAGATACAGATCAATATCGAAGACCAACATAAAACCGCTTTCATTTGTCTGTGGGGTACATTCTCTTATCGGAAGATGCCTTTTGGTCTGAAAAATGTTGGAGCTACTTTTCAGTGGGCCATGTCTTTTTCTTTCCACGATCTCAAACACATAGTCGAGTATTATCTTGATGATTTAGCATCATGATCTCGTAAGAGAGTTGATCATCCCGCACACCTCCGACTTATCTTTGAGCGATGTCGCTACTATCGGATTCACTTGAATCCAAAAAAATGCATTTTTGCGTAAAATTGGGTCGTCTGCTAGGTTTCATAGTTTCGACAATAGGGATAATGGTCGATCCTCTAAAAGTTGAGGGAATAGTTTAGTTGCCTCCCCCATGCACAATCCCTCAACTTTAGAGTTTACAGGTAAAAGAGAACTTTTTACGGCGTTTCATCGCAAACTATGCCGAGATCACAAAGGGTTTCATGCATTTACTAAAGAAGGACGTTCATTTTCATTGGGATGAAGCTTCTTAGTGCTGTTTCGAACAATTCAAGCATGCCCTCACATCTACTCCTCTGCTTCAGACACCTAGTTATAATAAATATTTATTATTGTACTTGGTCACTGCAGAGTCGGTCATCGGTATGGTCTTGGTTCAGGAGGATGATTTTATCAAAGAATACATGATTTATTACCTGAGTCAAGGCCTGGTTGGACCAGAACTCAATTATTCCCATGCTGAAAAATGTGCATTGGCAGCCGTTCATGCTGTCCAACAGTTCCATCATTATATCTTGTTTCGCAAGACCACCGTCATTGACGTTGTGAATCTGTTTCAATACGTGTTAACACGGTGTGTAATCAGAGGAAAGATTAGTAGATGGATAGTTATCCTCTAAGAATTTGACTTGGATTTTGTTTTGGCGAAATCCAAAAAGTCGTTGGTCGTCGTGGAACTCATCTCAGAACTTCCAGTCAAATTAGGTGATGTTATACCCGAGGAGTCACCTATTAAAGGAGACACATTTTGATCGCATCTTCGGACCCCTGGTATGGAGATATACTAGTCTATCTCCAAACTTTAAAGTGCCCCACATATGTTTCTCATGATGAGCATCACCATATACGTCATCAGGCCAAGAACTATGTCATACTCAAGGACAATCTGTATCGTCGAGGTGTAGATTTGATCCTTCACCGGTGTCTCACTCATAAAGAAGCGGAAATCATTCTTAACGATTTCCACACTAGAGCATGTGGCGGTCATTTTTCTGGGTTGGCAACAACCCAAAATATTCTACGATTTGGTTACTTTTCGCCAACATTAATCAAAGATTGTGTTGAATCGGTCAAGAAGTGCCACCTGTGTTAGATCTTCTCTCGAAATATGAGGGCACACCATGCTCCCATGTTTCTCATCATCACAGTTGGTCCCTTCACCAAGTGGGGGATTGATTATGCTACATGCAACCCCCCTTCAACAAGGTGGCACTGTCATATCATCGTAGTAGTAGAATAATTCATGAAGTGGGTCGAGGCTATGCCAATGTTTAAAGATGATGGTGATACATGAGTTGTCGCTTTGTTTAACCAGATAATAGAAAGGTTCGACGTCCTGAGAGAGATTGTCACTGACCATGGCAGTCACTTTAAGAATAAAATGATGTCCAACTTAACGCCAAATCTTGGGTTGAGGCAACAACATTTGTCACCCTACTACTGATAAGCGAATGGTCAGGTGGAAGCTGTGAATAAATCCCTTAATACTATTCTACAACGAACGATCAATTCGACCAAGTCAAATTCGCATTTTATGGTGTACTCGACATTATGGGCCTACCAAATGTTTGTTAAGACTGCAACCGGTTTCTCACCTTTGCAACTCGTTTATGGGATGGAAGCAGTCTTTCTTATAGAGTGCCAGATCCTATCTCTAAAGTTGGAAGTACAGTTATTGCCAGACACTTCACTTCTTGAAGAGAGTTTATTATATCTCAAGTAGCTCGATGAGCAGTGTTGTGATGCGGCCTTGGCTAATGAGGCTCACAAACAAAAGGTCAAGTGTCAGTATGATATGTCTGTTCATCCTCGTATTTTCTCTGAAGGTGACCTTGTCCTGGTCTATGACCAATATAAGGGTCCCCTTGGGGTAGGCAAGTTCAAACCCATGTGGTTTGGACCTTTCATTATGAAGGAGGTTCTAAATAAGGGTGCTTATTGTCTTGTGGACTTTGAGGGAAATTCTTTGGAGGATCCTAGAAATGGGCTCTACCTCAAGAAGTATTACTCTTAGGTGGGTCACCTTGGGTGACTTATTGTACATTTGTATAGTTCTTATACATTTTTTATTTTTAGTTTTTGTCTTTTTGGTTTTATGGACGTGTCATTTTTTATGTCGTCCTTTTCACTATGGCAGATGTCAGGTGAATAAGAGGTGTTCGTTGGGTTTGTGGATGGCGCTAGTCGACACACTCGGAGGCTTTCTTACGCAGATTGGGTGATTTTCAAACCTCAAGGCCAGTTGATATCTTCAGGAGGTATATGTTTAGGTGATGCCACAAAAAATGTTACTGAATATAGTGCAGCCTTAGAGTTTCTTTGTGACGATTTGTCGCATGGTATCTCTCAGCTCTAAATCTACTTAGACACTCAATTGGTTGTGTCCCAGTTAAATGGGGTTTACCGTGTTTGTGATCCTACTCTACATCGACGATTCCTTAGGGTACGTCTCTTAGAAAAAAGCTTTGATTACATTACGTATATCCATGTTTCTAGGAGATTGAATCAAATCACAAATACTCAAGTTAATCATGTATTAGATTGGCATATTGCACACATGTAAGAAAAAGAACACACAGGAACATTTGAATACATTTGTAAATAAATGTAATCCATAATACATAAAAAGATGTAAATATGCATATATATATCAAAAATATCTGAGTACATGGGTGGGTGTAAGAGCCTCAAAATTATGTCCAGTAAGAGTCACGGGGCTTATGCCCTCAAAAATATGAAAAATGTGACCTCAACACATAAGTAGTGTAGCCTAGATAAGGGTGGGGTATGTTGGCCCTACCATAATGAACAACGACGTTTTCCAAATGCCGAAAGAGCTGGACCCAGGTCCGTGGTACCCCAACTACATGAGGTTGCATCACTGGTGGCAGATCCTTGATCTCTACCATAAGGACTTCGTGAGAGAGCGCGGTGAGGTTCATCTCCACCCATCTCAATACTCTCTCAGCCTCTGCGATTGGAGGCCCCCTTGTTGCTACTACTAGTCCGGTGGCTCCGGCTGGTCCTGCCTCTGGTCGAGGACGCCACCTGGTCCTTGAAAATTTTGTTGGATGCAATGGTCCCACATATGTACATAACATATACATAAGTGTCAGATACTCTGGTATACAAAGAAAAAATGATATATATAAAAAGAAATAAATAAATAAATAACTCTAAAAAAAAAACGTACCCATCTCTCCTCGCTCTTCTCCGAGAGGTACAGGCAAGTCAGGATCTCTAGAAAATTTGAGCCCGGCATAGGGGTAGTCCTCTATATCCGGAATCTGTCGAGACCACCAGTCAAGGAAACCATCGTTGAAGGCCGCAATTTTCCTCCCTCTCCCCTGTCGCGACATCAACACCGCCCATCTGCATAATGTTAGGAGAGAGGCCACGTGCCCTCGTATCGTCTCTCGCGAACTAAGACTGGGTACCCTCTAGAAGAAAAAGGAACACAATATAGTCTCGAACCCAAAGTTTTTGTTCTCCCATATCCGACACTCTGTTATATTTCTCTTCATGCAATCTAGCATGATTTTACTCCAGTCTAAAATCTGTGCATTTAAGCACTGCACCACACAATGCATGTGCGCCAGGGAGGCCTGATGTAATGTCATGGATCTAATGATTCACCCAATGAGTACCACTATCAATTTCAGCTATATATTTCTGATCTTATTTATCCACACCTGAGAACCCAATTTCTCAGTACCAACCTCGTAATGGAGTCCAATCAACTCCTCAATGTTGTGAGGCCTGGGCGAAAAGGTACGCAAGTTGACTAGATCCCCTCTCCTCAAGAGACCAGTAAGGATGTAAATATCTTCATTCGTTGGAGTCAACAACTACCCCTCAATAATAAATTCCCCAGCGTCAGGATGTTAGTAATCTGTCAAAGCATTCAGCGATTTGGGTTGTGCCCTCATGAACGGACACTAGAAGAATTTCAACAACCCACACTGTGCTACTAGAGTTATTGCAGTAGGGTCTTGTGAGACCCAAAAGTCAATCTCTTCATACTCACTCTCTCTCCAATGGACATACATCCTGCAAAATGACAAGTTCATGGGGAGTTAACTCTTGCTTTTTATTGTTTTCCACATATTGGAGGGTGTACACGGGCTGTATTGGGCACAATCGTGTATACATGCATGCAGATCATTTTCTTCATGCGAGCATATGTAGGATGTCCTAAGAAATATTGTGTACATGTAGGGCCGACCTTTTTAAAGGTCAACGTCCCCCAAAAGAACAAAAGGAAATGAAAAAAGGAATAATGGAAATGCAGTAGGGGCTAGTTTGTACTTACTTGGTCCAAGCGGAAGTTTGTTTCATCCAATGAAGCTCCCGGAATCAACTCTTTTGGAAAATGGGTGTTTTTGAATTTTTTGTCAAATCTCAATTTACAATGGTGATAATGAGCCGCCAGCTTCTATTTATAGACTTTTTGGCCCCTTTTTGTTATTTTTTGGACCATTTTGTCATTTTTTCTAGCCTGAAAATCGTTTAGTGTGGTTCTCAAGTTTCTTTTTGGATGTTACGATGCATTTTACTTTTGGCTCGGCGAAATTTTTTGAGAGTTGGGGAAATTTTAAGGTCCTTTGGTGAAAAGTCTTTTTTCCAAATTTGTGCATTTAAGATATAATTCCACCTCCAATTGTTGCACCTCGTTGTCTTTTTCGCTTTGTCATAGGATCGATCCCACTGAATTGTGACACAAAACCCTCACTCCTGCTCTAGAAGTGTCGTAATTTAGTGGTAGATACTACCTTCACATGGATGCCCTAGGTAGATTCTGGTTGCATTTTGGTGTCCATGTCATCGCTAATGATTTTAGGCTCAAGAATCCTTTTAGTCCTATCTTGATTACGAGTTCGGGCATTCACATGTCTAATATGTTATCACTCTTATTTTCACCCTCTGGACTCCCAAAACAACAAGTCTTCTTTTAATCCCTTTCAATACCCTCTCACATGAAAATATTGTCAAGTGATCTTGTTGCTCTTCACGCTCGCCAAACTAAAATTTGAAGGCACGTCTGTCTGGCGGTAGTTTACTCATTTTTCGTTCTGGATGGTCAAATGTACAAACAGAGGTATACTCTAGAGGCCTCGGTTCTCTAGAAGAGTATTCTCAAGTATAAATTTAACCCTTCTTCAGGCTTGAGGGACTAAATTTACGAAAAGGGAACCCCCACGGAGTCCATATTTAAGCTCTTTTCAGACTCCCTAAAATTGAAAAGATTGTCAAGTGACCTTGTTTCTTCACACTCATTAAATTGGTCAAGAAGAACATCCCTTACAGAGTCCATAGTTAAGCTCTTTTCAGACTCCTTAAATATGAAAATATTGTTGAGTGATATTGTCTTTGTCACACTCGTAAAAAAGTTTTTGAATAAACGTTTGTTCGGTGCTATTTTACCCTTTTTTCGAACTGACTAGACTACCTTTGAAAAAGGTACCCTAGTGGAGTCTCCTTTTATGCTTTTTCAGACTCTCTAAAAATGAAAAAACGTCGAGCTTACCTTCTCTGGGCTTGTTAAAATTACATCGAAGGATGTTATCACTGTGTCTTATTAATCACATTTTCATCCTTGCGTCTTTGGCCTCATGCCGACTCCATGTTTCTCTCAACTGAACCATCTGAAGCATGCATTATATGAAATCCTTGTAGCACTTTGCCTCTACGTATTGATACCTTGACCCATGGAGGATTTTTCCTGAGTGTCCTTTTCCTGCATATGTCCCCTTTCTTCGAGAATCAGTGTGTTCCTTGTGCTTGGAACTAGTATGTCTGCGACAATCATTTCTCCTTTGTAATGTAGCATTCTTTTATTCTTTTTCAAGCTTTCCAAAATTATTGAAAAAGACAAAAAAATAAAATATACCCGAAAAAGAGGAAAGGAAAAGTATTTTCTTTTTGTTGACAGCACAATGAGTTGCCCTTGGAAAAATCACATCCTTTCGTTTGTTCATCAAGATCTAGGATTTAATATGACCTTAGGAAGTTATTCTCGCTACATAGAGTTTTGTCCTCCATCGTTTGGTTATCCTTCCAAACATATGGAGAGTTCATGTTGCTTCTTGCATCGTGAACTCATGTCAATTCCATGTTGCATGAGTCCCATCATTTGTCATGCTTTTGTCCAAGGGAAGTTTTACTAAACTTGAGTCAGCCCTTCTACAGTTTGTCTCTTGTCCTCATGCCTGGCCACCCCAAAATTCCAATCAAGTCATTGCTCAAAATCAATGAAGTTCTCTACCTGATCATCGAGATCCTCTTTTCTATTCCCGACGAGCCGTTGAATACCTCTGGGAAGTGAAGTCGTACACTGATATTACACTCCTACCCAAGATTTGAAGATTTTGAAGTTGTTTCTCGAGATATGAAGACCTCATCTCTAGCCATCAGGTGTCATTGGCTTCTTGAATATGGATACTATCCATGTATATATTTTGATTTTGAGATGTAGATCCATTGTGTACTGCTCGCGGATACACTTTATATATTTATATGACATCGATCTACAGTGTATTTGATTGGAAACCATGATTTTATTTCATCCCAAGCATGGGTATGCTCACCTCGGTGAGACAAATTGTTATTTTTTAAATAACACCTCCTGAACTTTGGTCTCTCGGCTCATTCGCTTCATACATTGGTAAATATTTGTAATGGATTTCGGCCATCAGATGCTCTTCTAACATCATACATTAGGGGACATCTGTTATAACCCTAAATTGCACCAGACATGCATAACTGGCATCAAGACATATTACTTGCTATTTTTCCCAAGCCATCATTGGAAAACTCTTCTGAAAAACCATTTCTTTGAATATGTACATGCCCTGCACCACTACTTCCCACGTACATACGCTAGTTGCACCATTACATCCCACGTACACTCACAAAAAGCGCGAAAAATAAAAATTGCAAAGGGATACGGGTTTTTGGGCCATTACCTAACCATTTGACTATCCATAGCCAGTCACCCCAACCGTTAATATATTTTTGGCCTATAAAAAGAAGGTGTTGGGGTTCCATTCAAAAGAGAATCATGAGAGCATAGAAACCCTGCCCATTTCAGTATTCCCCCTTTGCCCCAATATTTTGCAACCACATTATGAGTTTGAGCCAGAATTCCTTTTTCCTCCATTGCAAACCCTTGTCATTTCCCTAGAGAGAACTGAAGAGGAGAAGAATACGTGGAATTAGTTGGTGCATGGTGAAGAGGCACCCAGGACCAAGTTCGAGGTGCATTTTCCGGTCTCATATTGTAAACGAATTTTGTGAGATTAATATAAAGAAATACTTTTTTCGTCCCGCCAAATGATGTCTTAAATATTTTTGATTTGTTTAAATTTTTTGTTATGATGTCTAACCCACTAATCCATATATAGAATGCATGCTTGTAGTTTCTTGTTTGTCTTTTGGTGAATGCAGGTTGTCCTTGGGAGGAGATTTGTAGTCGAGAAAAAATTGAGCACAAAGGGATTGACACCGGACGCTGAGTTTAAGGTATGCCTACATGATCCCTATACTTTGTATTTTATGTATGATTGTGGGGTAATGTCGGGATAGTTGTTAAAAGTAGGAGACTTTAGATGGTTAGCTATTCCTTCACTTTAGAACCCTGTTGTAGTTCGTAGGGGGGTTTTCCCACTAATAGCAGATTATGATTTTGAAAAGTCGGGTTTCCTATTTTTAGTGAATCCGTTGAAGTCATTGTTCTCTTTCAAAGAAAATAGATCCATGATTCTAGGAGAGAGTAGCTCGGAACCTAACAGCCAAGGGTGAAATTAGTTTTCTATATATGGGGATCATTTTCATGTAAAAAAGGTTGGTTGGAAAATGTGGTAGACAACAACTATGGTATGTAATCAGAGTTTTAACTGGAATTTAATGCAAAGGTCTTGTGACTTGATGAAAAGATTATATTTTTAACAGTTGGATGTATTGTTCTTCTTTCTTTGCGTATGCAATTTCTTGTTATATTTATTTCATATCTATTTCTGTCTATTTCAGAATGAATTATCGAACCTGTGGATTCGTTGTACAACACCCCATGTTTGTGCCACTTAGACAAAACATTTTCTTCTAAATCTAACTCCGAGTTCGTCCACAACGACACTCTTGAGATACTTTCTGTAATTTCCCTTGCCACACATTATGGTTTTACACTGAAGGATGTTGCTCGCCTATCCTTATCCTCTCGAGTCCAATCACTGAGTCATTTGTCTCGTATTTTCCTCAGATTGTATCCATAGCCCAAGTTTCACCTCCTTGCACAAATATAACAAGAACCCATCATATCATAGGTGTTTAATCGAGCCATTGTTTTCAAAGTCATATCCTGCGTGGAGATTGCGCCATTTCCGAGAGAGCCCTCTCCATATCCGGAAGGCTAGTTTCGGGTCTCAAAGTTGGTTGAAAAAGTTACCTTCATCGTCTTTTTATCATTCAAATAGATTTATGGAGTGATAACATTCTGGCATCATTGTCGGGGATGGAATTGAATTAAACTTTCCCTGGGAAGAATGACATTGTTTTATTTCTAAGGTCTGGGAGCAACAGACACTTAGGCACATATTGGTTGTATTTCTTCTCTGGCAACTCCACACATCAGAAAATTAGTTGAAGGTGATTCCACTGGCAGAAGAATCTAGAGATAAAGTTTTCATGGTGACTCCAATCAAGATTCAAATGTGATTCAAATAATCCACTATAGAATGAGACCTGTTGACAGAGATATGGAAGAGCAGTGTGGAGAAATAAGGTACTCGAGCTGAATTTTATTTCAAGAAGCACTTTTCTGTTTTATCAATATCTTCTTTTCCTTTCGTGAGTTTTTCAAAATAATATTTCTTCACTTACTGTGTTCAAATGAATCCTAGTGATCTACGCTTGTATATCCTTCATTGCAAACTGTAGGTATACCTCCTTCTTGTATAGCCAATATTCACCAAGCTCCTTCCTCTGAACCATATTATGTTCATGATCATTCTTGTGAGATTAAAGAAACTGAACTTGAGCTTGTACCTTCTATTCTTAATCATGTACCCTCCAAGATTCAATAAAGATACAATCCTCTTAAATTTCCTTCCATCTTTCATGACTTTCCTCTGAAACATTATAAGTATCTTCCCAGGTTTGATGGAGAGCTTGATGGACAATCAGCTAAAAAACATATTCAAATATTTGAGAATTTTATAGATCTTTTTGAGATTGAACATGATGATGTGTCTATGAGGGACTTTTCTCAGTCCTTACAAGGAGATTCCAAAGAATGGTTCATACATTTTCATCCTCAGTCGATTATCTCATGGGATGAATTAAGGGAATCTTTCCGCAAATTTTGGGATGAGAGAAAGTCATGGAATCTACTCCTTTCAGAGTTATATTCCATGAGAAGAATGAAAGATGAAACCATCTCAAATTTCAGAAGGAGGTTTTCTAGTCTTTATTATAAACTACCTAAATAAGTCCAACCTCTTGAATTTGCTACCATGCTCCATTATGTAACAACCTTTCAATCAGACTTATCTTTTCTTTTGATGGAGAGGAATTCTATGTATTTGCAGTAGATGTTCAACAATGATCAGGAAGTTGAAAAAAATATTCAAGCATGTAAACAAATTCGAAATGAGGAGCTGGATACTAAAGAACATGACAATTAATATGAACAAAGAACAATTGATTTGAATCTTGAGAAGAGGGTTAATAATTTCATATGTCCTCTTGAAGCTTTAAATGCCGATGATTTTGCAAAGGATTATATTCCACTTATTGGAAAAGAAGGTGATAATTTATCTTATGATACATCCCATGATAAGAACGGGGTCGATTGTTTTATGTATTCATTTGTAGACAGTCAAGAAAATGAATTCGTAAATCAGCTTGTTGAAGAGCAGGTTGATGTCCCAAGCTTTTTCTTGTTAGATGACATTGCAGATGTTGTTGATTTGTCTTTATATGATGAATATGATGATGATTATGATGTTAACTTCCTAGAACAACCAATTGCATGTTCTCTATCAAAAAATGTTCATTTTCAGTAGTGTAATGAGAGAAATCAACCTACATATCACAATTAAAAAGAAGAATATGAAGAAAGTATTGAATCAGTTGAAGGAAATTCTTTACCTTTATGCTTTGCTTCGTTTAAATTGTTGAAAGAAAAATTAAATATCATCGCTGAGGTAGAGGAATGTATGATGATGCAAAATCACACTGATTAAATATCATCACTGAGAAATACCAACAACCTTCTCGTGCATTTAATGATTGTGTTGTTGATTACATGGAAGGTTATTTCAGTTCATATTTGCAGCATGTGCTCAACTACCAGCCTGGAAATAAAGATGATGGTCAATCAACATCGATGTTAGATATGGATTTCTTTCCACCAAGGGTTTCATTTCAGCCAGTATTGTCTTTTGATTCAGAAGATTGTTATTTCCAGCAATCTCAACAGATTTTTCAGCCTCTTGGTGGCAATCAACAGGTTAAATCACATAAAAACGAGAATGCAGTGGAAGGGGTGAAACATGGTTGTTGTTTTGTGCATATTTTAGAGAATCCATTTGCAGTTTTTTTGGAGGCGGAAAACAGTCTCAATGTTTTTGATTTTTTGATATTTCAATTTATAGATAAATTTTTGAATGACTTATCAGTAAACATGATTTGGAACAAGCATGTGCAAAGAAATCAAAAAGTGGATGAAGTCATTGCATGGTTGCATTGGCATTTTGATTTCACTTGATTGACATATTTTTCAACAGTTAGGGTAGGTAGGAGTGCGAATAAGCTCGGTACTATGAGTATTTCTTTCAACAATATGCAGTTTTCATTTTAAGCTTAGTTTCAGATTTCAATTTGGGGCATATACAGTTTTGGGTTCTCAGCGGATGCAGGTTACAAGTTACAGTTGGAAGGTTGAGTTTGGGAGCATCCCAATGGATCGACACCTGGTCTACTATTCATTGCTACCTCACAGGGAGGATAGCATCCCCGTTGGAGCCAGTTTTTAGCACCATGATTTTCATAGCTAAGGTTAGAGGTTTGTCAACAATTTGCAAAGTCATGCTTGTTAGCACCCATGTTATTTTTATGCCTGGAATCATATAAAATCTCCAAGCGCCAGTTTCAAATGGAAGATTATCATTTATTTATTCCCATTTCTATGTGCAACTGCGCACCACAAAATTCACTGCACACCGCACAGAGGATGTTGTCGCGCCGAGGATGTTCTCACGTAGAGAATGTCGTCGCGTAGAGGATGTTGTCGCGTAAAGAAGGTTGCCATGCATAGGATGTTGTCGTGCAGTGGATTTCTTCATGTAGTGGGCTATCATGCATAGGATCTTGTAGTGCGATGGATTTTCCTACACATAGGCTACAGGTTGCACTGCGCAAATTACTGGTTTAGTGGTCAACTTAAAGATCAATTTCTGACCAACTGGAGAGGAATTTTGAAAATCCTCGAGAGTTTTTTGTCTAGAACAAACCCTATAATAAACACCTCTCTCATATTTGTAAAATGTGTCACAGATTGGGAGATTCGAAGGAATATTTGAGCCCTATTTTTCAATTTTCGTGATTTCCTTTCTGAGACATGTTTTTGCGACACGTATTCCAGCAATATGGAGATGAATTTCAAGAAAATGAGAGAGGTGTTTCTTTATAATGATCTTAGATACAAAAACCTCTCTTAGTTTCTAACAATAGTTTTATATTAGTGAGATACGATGTGATATTTAACGCTTATTTTACCAGTTTGTTGTGCATTCTGCTACGTTTGTGTTGTAGGTTACTGTTGCATAGAAAACTTGCTGTGCACAGATGACAGAGTGTCCAACAGTGAAAATGATGACTTATCACAACCATAGGGTCTAATTTTTATCATGATCAATGATTGTAAAGAATATCTCAGTTACAATTATGATTTGGAAAAGTCGGGTTTCCTATTTTTAGTGAATCCGTTGAACTCATTATTCTCTTTCAAAGAAAATGAATCCATGATTCTAGGAGAGAGTAGCTCGAAACCTAATAGCCAAGGGTGACATTAGTTTTCTATATATGGGGATCATTTTCATGTAAACAGGTTTGGTTGGAAAATGTGGTAGACAATATCTATTGTATGTAATCTTAGTTTTGACCGAAATTTAATGCAAAGGTCCTGTGACTTGATGAAAAGATTTTAGTTGTAACAGTTGGATGTATTGTTCTTCTTTCTTTGTGTATGTGTTTTCATTTTATAATTTTTTCATATCTCTTTCTGTCTATTTCAGAACAAATTATCGAACCTGCGGATTCAATGTACAACTCCCCTTGTTCATGCCACTTAGACAAAAAAAATTCTGCTAAAGCTAACTCCAAATTCATCCACAACGGTGCTCTTGAGTTACTTCCTATAATTTCCCTCGCCACACATTACAGTTTTACACTAAAGTTTGTTCCTTGCCTAGCCTTATCCTCTCGATTCCAGTCACTGAGTCATTTGTCCCATCTTTTCCTCAGATCGACTCCATAGCCCAAGTTTCACCTCCTTGCGCCAATATAACCATAACCCATCATATCATAGGTGTTAAATCTAGACATTGTTTTCAAAGTCATATCTTGCGCGGAGACCACGCCGTTTCCGAGAGAGCCCTCTCTAGAACCGGAAGGCTAGTTTCGGGTCTCAAAGTTGGTTGAGAAAGTTACCTTCGTCTAGGGATGATTTTAAGGATATAAATTTATTTTAAAATGTAGAAACCTTGGCGAATCTTACTAATCCTTCATATGCCAACTATAAATGTTTGGTGATATTTTTGTAAAAATATTCAAATTTCTAAGGGTTTTGTATAAGTTTGTATAAATGTTTGGCGATTTTTAAGTTAAAATAATTTTATTCTATAAAATTTGGACGAATCATTTTTAGAATAACGAATCTTTTTTTGGCAAAAACCATGGAAAAATATCCCATGAGCGAAATTTAGCCCCTAAAATCATCCCTACCTTCATCGTATGATTATCATCTGAACATATTTAGGGAGTGCTAACACATTATATCAAAGAATTAAAAGTTGAAAGACACTATGCTACTTGTCAAGCTCAATTATGGGAGTTTTGACGAGGTGTTCTATTGGGTAGATCTTTCCCTAGGTCAAGGAGAGCCTCCAAGAGGTCCCTCTCTAAGACATGTAAGTATAAAAGGTGTATGGGGTAAAGAATCAATGGGGAAAGGGCTCATGACATACTAGGGGTTGTAGTGTCTCATTCATGGGTGCCTTGGTAGAGGGTGTGTGTGGTACCTTCATCCACAATGCACTTTTTCCAATCGCATCATTAGCCTTTTATATTTATTTACTTATATTTTATTTAATGATAGAATAAGGAGAGATTGGAGGTCATTTCCTTGGCATGGTGACGAAGTGGTAGCAATGTCACCCACAAATACCTAATAAATATGAGAAGGTTGGCTCATGATGAGACCCACTTTCTCTTAGCCATGGGACTAAGAGTCACTTCCCTTGTGTGGTGACAATGTGATAACAATGTTATACCACTATATATCCCTGGACATGATAGGTCGGCTCTTGATGATACCTCCTATCCTTCAACCTACCTTTCAATATTTTCTTTATTATATTATGGGTCCCCTCTATTCAAAGAGAAGGGTTTTATTGATTTCTTGGGAGATCCCTTGGCGAAGCATATGGAAGATTTATATATGTCTTTTATATTTTACCCAACACCAACCCCTCTGGGCCTTTAGCCCCTTCTTCCAATAGAATGAGGGACAACCCCTTCTTGGGTCAATACACACTAAAATCCCAAGAGATAAGGAAACAAAGAGGAATAATGATGGAAAATGGTAAGTATGATCGAGAATGGTACGATGGCTGATTAATGGATTTCCTATTAGCAAACCCATTCCCAAAGAAGAGAACTTACTAGGGCACAATGTCAACCACCAAAGTGAAGAAGGGAGAAAGGCATAATTTCCAAGAACATATCATGAAATCATGAGAAATATAAGATACAACATAATCAAATGGCTTAGGTATTGAAATGATCCTCACCATAATACTGAATTGTACCTCATGGAGCAAGGCCCACTTCCTTCCGGAAGACAACTAGTGTGGTGGATGCCATCTATAAACCTATGACCATATGTGGTGGTGAGTGGGTTTTCCATCTGTGCAAAGGGTACTACTGGGCATGTAGTTTCTCGACACTCCATATCTGCAATCTGAGGGCCTCGAGACATCATCTCCTTAGTTATATAAAAAATAGGGATAACACAGTGGAAAAAACAAGATCATAGATGAATCATCAATACAAGAGACATAACAATTTTTTTTTGTAACTTTATCCAATCCTTCAAATCTAAGGACAAAACTAGTCCTCTCAATGTCACCAAGACTGAGGACAAATCCAATCCTCTTAGCCAATACAATATCACCAAAATATGAGGACAATTTTTTTAAATGAATTATATATCTACAAATATACTCATAGAATAACAATAATAACACGAAAACTATTCACAATAACAATGAACACAAGAATATAGAAAACCCTTGAGGTAAGGTAACATGATATACCAATCCTTGAGGAAGGATAACACTCTTCAATAAATCATTTCTTGTACATCAACAATAATCTTCACCATATCAAATACAATGTGTGCCTATTCTTTAATATCATTCTCTATCTACTTGGAAAATTCTAGAGATTGTATCTTCTATGAATCCCATTTATTATTTCTGACTACCCATTTCTTTTACCCAACTAGCTTAGTGGGCCTTATTTAATATCATGGTGGACATAGTCAACCTTACCATGAATGTCCTCCACTAATAATACATAACCCCAAATTCCCATTGGGTATCTCCCATATGACCACCCATATTACCTCCCTAGGTATATTACAGCAACCTTGTCCTCCAAAGTCACCAAAATTGATAACAACCTTGTTCTCCAGTAACCCTACAAATCAGAAAACCAAACCTCGAAAATATCCATGGGAATCTCCTATGCACACAAATCTATTGTAAACCACTTGTAGGGCCGGTTGATGTCACCTGTTAGCATGTATGGATCTGTACCTTCCCATAAACTTCGGATACATAATTCACCGACTGGAAACCTGCGTATATAGGTTTTTTTCTCTCCTAAAAACTGTGTAAATCCTATACACAATTTTTCCATCTGTAACCCATGTATATATGGACTTTGTCTTCCTGCAAACCACATATGGAATGAAACATTCACTCCACATATGCAACCTTCTTTGTTTCTCTCTATTGGGAAAATTTTCCAACCTTCCAGACTTCCCCTTTGATGAAATCACCAATCCTCCTAACACAAGTGTGGACTCACTTATGCTGGATACATCATGTCTCCACACACTCTCTACATGAAATTTAATGTTAGAATGACCTCTCTCCTTTATATAGAATCCTTAGGGGTCGCCATAGAATCCCCTGCACAATTCAACATCAAATTAGGAGTTCCTTGTGGGTGTGAAACCATAACACAAGCCCACAAATCCCATCACCGAACCCATGGAGCCCCCAATCAAATAAAAGGGGTTTTTCACCAAATCGAAATTGTGATGCAGTTCCCATGAGGATTTCCACATGACGAACATCTAGGGTCATGTGATAATACCTTCTCGAAGCTACAAAAATTAACACTCCCTCTTATAAAGGAAGGTATTTTCACCACACTCGACAATTGGGAATGCCTCTCAAACCTATAATAACAAACACTCCCTCTTATAGAGGGAGGTATCAAATCCATCATCATCACCTGGAAGTATCTTTGTCTCCCGTATTATATCATCTACCACAACTTCTCTCCAATCCATCTGATCATCTGTTATCTTTGTCATCAAAGAAAATACTACATCTAGTCCCCCCTAACTAAGTACATCCTCAGTCAGTGAAGAACATCCTATTTTTTTGCATGATCCCATCCTAGAAGACATCCTTCTCCTAGAAGCCTCATGCCTTTGAACCTCATTTCTGGAAATCTCAACCCATGAAACCTACCCGACAATATTAGAAGATGTCTCTCTCCCATATGAATGTGAAGGTTGGCTCCAACTGAGAAATTGACTATCTCTCTGAGCCTCTTGAGTCCCTATGAAGTCAAAATCTCTTTGATCCTCCTAACTTCCTTTGAAGTGGGACTCCCTCTAAGCCTCTTGACTCCCTCTAAGTCTCCTGACCCCCTCTGAGTCCACACAACCTACAAAGCTACCTGCTCCATTTCCATTATCCTCTAAGTAATCCTCAGAGGCTTATCCTCCCTACTAGATCCTAAGGGATAACTCCCTCTGAACTGGTACTACTAGTCGTGCCACCTTCCTCACCACTCATGGAGCTACCTACTCCCTCTGTCCCTGTGTTGTTTGTGGGCCCACCTGCCTCATCACCAGTGGAGATACCTTCTCCTCATCATCTGTCTCTATGGTATTGGTTGTCATTGCATGCCTAGGATGGCCCTCTCTAAATCCAAGAACCATTGTTGATCTGAATCTATATCCTTTGGGCATAAACAACACCCGTCTAACTCAAAAAAATATTCGATACCCCTTTCTCTCAATCTATGAGATGATAGAACACTCTTGATTTATGGCCCTCATAACAAATTTGACACCCTCAACACCTCTCGTCACTCCAATCGGGATAATACTTTACGAGAAACACATATTGCATGCTTGACTCCTCCTCCAAGCTCCACACACAATTCTAAGTCAATATCTATGAAAGTGTCAAACAACTCTTTAGCACCTATCATATGGAAATATGCTATGTGATTTAGCATGTTAAGAACCAAATATCAATATAGGATAGAAAAATCTCAGAAAAGGTACTCAACACCTTGAAAAAGAGATAATTTTAGATAATAAGCCTCTTTGAGAGGGCAACCTCCTTTTACCCCACTTAAATGCTCAACTACAAGATGATTCAAAATTAAAATGTCTCCTTAGTGTTATCTCCCAAAATAAAATCGTCCTTTTGGTCGAGTTTTGTGGTGGATAGCATGGCTATTGGCAGTTGCCTCAATTCATTTTTGAGTCTTTTTAGCTACAAAACTTAGGTCTTGGTTTTTGTCTTAGAAAATAATATGATCCATAAAGTATTCTTTTCAAAATTTGCATAATTCACTTTCAACAGCTAATGTGTGTCCAAAAGTTCAGTGTTAGCTGTGGAAAGCGGCGACTTTCATCAGCTAAGGAGCACTTTTCATTAGTCGATGCGCGTTGAAAGTGGTGAATTTCAAAAGGTCCGAAAACCAAGTCGCGGGTGGCGCACTGTTGAAAGTACACACTTTCCGCAGCTATGGAGCAGTGTTTGAAAGGTCACGCGTTGTTGAAAGTGCATACTTGCCACAAATAAGGAGTGTTTTTTTAATATTGGTGCGTTGTTGAAAGTGCATACTTTCTGCAGCTAACAGGGATTTTCCACAGAGTCGCGCGCTGGTGAAAGTGGCAAGCGAATAGTTGACAGAGGCGTTTTCCACGGGCCGTTGTTGAAGAAAACGGAAATCACGTGCGTGATATCCACGTCTGAAGGCAATGATGATATGATCATCCCACGTTAGGCAAATCCAAAATATGCACTGATGAGAGTGGGAAATGATAGAAACTCAATTATGCATGTCAGAATAGGACTGTAATTAGAATCCGGCCCAAAACCCACGCTCAGCACTCATGACATCCGGGATGGAAAATTCGAGTTCGGTGATGCAGGTATAGAGGCTGTACTCCCAGGTTGGCAACATCAAATCAAATCTTTGGTTCCATATCAGACATTGTTCACAAAGGACCCTTTAGAGTTTTGAATTGCAAATGGAAAGAATGATACTTAAAATTGCAGGGAACTTTTCAATCCTTTCCCGAGCTCCAAATGAATATCTTAAAACACCATTGGATAGCTTAGATTCTCTAGATGTCGATCGACTATTCATACATGAAAAACGGATTTTCTATGATCGAGAAATTCGATTTTTAAAATCTACTCGCTTTCAACAGCGCAAATCGATATTTTATGACCCGTTAGCAGTTGAAAGTGGCGACTTTCAACAGTGCAGGAGCGTTTTTTACGGGCTATGCGCTGTGGAAAGCCTGTAACGGCTAGAATGTTACAATTTTTGCCCAAATCTAGAACTTTTTTAATTAAAAGAAGATGAAACCTTT
>SNQJ01S0044816.1:119453-130202 GCA_010110895.2 Picea sitchensis
CGATTAACCTGTGGCTTGAGAAACCGCGACTCAGGGGCATCTAAGCCATCAGGTTAATCGCGTACCCAACAGGTCTCGCACAAATTAACAAACAAAAAAAAAAAACAAGGATTTGGTTTTTATTGCTAAATTTATATTTAAGAACGATTTGATCGTTTTGTTTCTAAGGACCACCTAGTTTTAAATGGTCGAAGGCATGAATCTTTTATTTGTTGTCACAAATTTCATTTCTATTCTACGCAGAGAAATTTTTTTTCGAGCAAACTAATCTCTGTATGTATACATATTTTTATCGCAGGAGAGCTAAAGTAGAATCCCCCGCCATGGCCGTGTGAAAAGCGTCTAAAGCCACTGTTGAGGATTCAGGGCAAGGTTCAGACAACGTTTCTGATACTTCACCTCGAAGTGTCAACTCTGTCAGGACCTGGTCGTATATTTCTGAGGTTCTGCAGTCCGAATTGGTAGATGGTTCGGACGATTCCAGTGAAAATGAAAAAGACGATCTGATCACCAAATATAAGATCATCGTCCAAGCTCAAATGCATAAATTAGTGGCTAGGCCATGTATTCTCCCTTACTACGATATGGTCCAGTGGGCATTACACCATGTAGATATACCAACCAGAACCATCATCAACGAGCAGAGGGTCACCATTGGGACTTTCAGACCCGAACAATTGCAGGCTATGTACAAGTTGCCAATTGTGTTAGACTTTGCATACAATGCCAAATTCGTGGAGAATTTTAAACAGAACGAATGTGTGCAATACGACAAGAGTATGTCCAGTTTGATCAAAGATTGGGTTTCACACCCTGCGAAGTTCAGGGTAGACAATAATGGTATATATTCAATATATTCTCTGGAACCATAGTTCAAATATGTAGCTATGATGACCTGCATATTATATGGGAGAGAGGACACCACACATTTTTTCCTTCAGTGGGTGCCTCTAATCCTTTCAGTCGCCGAAGGCTGTTCCTTCGACTAGGCTAAACTATTGTCTGATAGTTTGACCAGTCGAGTTACAAAGTATCGAGCGCAAAAGGAGAGCGGAAAGATCACTTCATTCTTTATGTCGGGATATATCATGGATGTCATGTGTTTTCTGATGCCTTTTCCCTTAATGAGTTGGAGTTGGACTCCATCGGAGGATGAGCCCATCCATGTCTACCATTCAAAGTTGTGGGAAAACAAAGCTTCAAATTTTGTGTATGAAATTTTTAACTGGGTAATGGTACCGCTGCATGTCACTATCTTCGGCCACCCGCCACCCAGGATCTCGGACAGTATCATGGTAAATCTGAGCAGTATAGATGACTGGTACGTGGAAGAAATTTTTTCATATCTCAGGGTTTTCGGCGCTTCTGTTCCTTCGCATGCCTTACCATTAATCATACCCAACAGGCTGGCTTGTCGTGAGATTGCAAGGAAAACCGTAATCAGTGGTGTAAGAAAGGAACTTAAGGGATATTATAAGAAGGTATGGCCACCTTTTCCTATTCATTTAAATTCCTATTCTTTGTTAGATTTCGGGCATGCTAAATCTGAGGCAGCAGCCCTGGAAGACCTGAAATTGGTTCAGGTCGAATTCAAGAAGCACGATCCACATAGGCTCGTAAGTAATCACTTAGCCAATTGCAGGCTTAAAAGGTTCGAGCAAGAAAATTCACCCTCAGATGACATTTTCCGAGGCACGAGATCTTATGCCGAGGTATTGGCTCAGATACAAGCCCTAGCGCTCGCAGAGAGGGCCGATGTTTTAAAATTCCAAGAACATCGGTGGAGTTGTCTTCCCCCAGTATTGCGGGGTGAGAATCCAATAACAACAGAGGTGCAGCAGAAAGAAGTCGAAGGCTCCAAATATTCAACACCTAGATAAGAAGAACACTAGGACAGGGAAGAGAAAACTGGGAGGGCGAAACCAGAAATGAAAACTCTCGATCCTCCAAAAAAGCTGACTCCAGTTTCCACTCTAGGCCAATCAACTAAGCAAATCAGAAATCCCATTCCCTCCATTACTCCCTTATAGTCAACTAAAGGGAGCATAGACGCAGGGTGGATTTTCAATGAAGAATTGAGACCTATAAGGATGGAAGAGCTCCCTCCACATGAGTTATTTTTTGGTAAAAAGAGAAAAGTTGTGGTAAAAAGAGAACTCTATCAAGAAGCAGGATCAACGGCTAAAAAATTTAAGGTGTTGACCGACGAGAAAGATATGAGGAAAGAGGAGTTTGCGACAAAAATATCCAGAACATTAGGGGCGTTTGCTACGACAAACCAATTTTCAGTCAGGTTTTTCAAAAGTCAGCTGAAGTGAAAAAATCGCCTCATCAAAACTTTAGAAGCTAAACTAGCCACAACAGAGGAAGCTGGCAAGGACCAGGCGAACACAAGAATAGAACAGGCAAGAATGGTCGATAAAAAGGAAATTGAGCTGCTCAAAGCTAATCTCGAACAAGCAGAGCTGGTAGCTCAGACCAGTCAAATATAGGTAGGCCAGCAAAGAGACTTGATAGGGCAGTGACAAGTTAGATTAGAGTTCGCCAAAAGCCAAGTTATAAATATCGGGATATTCCAGTCCCATGATATGGAGATTCGGAGCAGATTTTCTGCAGCCCAGCGAAGTTTACTT
Organism: Picea sitchensis; assembly: GCA_010110895.2. NCBI lineage: Eukaryota > Viridiplantae > Streptophyta > Pinopsida > Pinales > Pinaceae > Picea > Picea sitchensis. The sequence goes on from SNQJ01S0044816.1 coordinate 122,087, forward strand.
GCCAAGGTAGAAACGATTCAAGACAACTTCCTTCTTATTGATCGAGTATTGGAAAACTTATCTGTCAGAGAGAGAGAAGTTGGAGTAGCTCGAGTTGCATTTCAAGAGGCTGTAATCGCTACAACAAACAAGGAATCGTAAAATAGTTCCGAGTTTTCCATTTCGGAACAAATCCGAGGTAACATTTTGTTGAAAGAATGGGAATGCAGCATATTAAAAGGTAAATTACAAGGCAATAAGTTAAGGAAATCCTGTGAAGAGGCTTTCAGTTCTATGGATGAAAATATGTTAGGCACTGATAGCGGGAGCAATGCTGAGACACTAAGCCAAATGAATATGGAGAAACTCTCGCTTGATATAAATGAGAAAGAAGAAAGAGATTTGGCCGAAGTCTCAGAAGTAACTCTAGCAGACATAGTTCAAATAGATAAATGGATTATTAAACCAAGTGTGCGATTGTGCACTATCGACACCCTAGACCGACAGTTGGAAGAAAGGTTACCACAATTAGTCAGAGATTGTTATAACTTTTAGGCCAATTGTCAAGTTGAACCTTCTAGGTTGATATCTCGGCTAGTGGAAAAATGTGTCACTTGTATCGAGCATACAAAGGGGTAGGCTTCTGGTACCAAATAACGACAGAGATAAAGAAATGAAACGATTGATCTCCTTCTTGTTGTAACTGAAAATCCTGGAACGATTGAGATTCCATCATATGTAAATCTGTATAAATATACAATAGAAGGAAGGAACAAAGGCTAGACCTTTTTGGGTCGATTGTAATAGAGAGTTTCTCCCTCGAGAGTTAATATAAAGAAAATCCAAAGATTCTCGATTCCATCACGACTGTGTTATGAGTTTGTTTCCTTGTATTCCATATTTAATTTCATTTCATATATGTATCTGATGAATGTTTCGCTATAACTTAGAACAACCTCTACTATAGTGAATTAATTTTAGTTTTCTATATTGTTTACCATTTTTCCTCTAAACCGACTATCAGCAGGTATAAGACCAGTGAACACTTTAGATTTCTATATATATTTTATTCTTCATCTGGTTATTTCTTTATATTTTTCTTCCTCTGTTTACAAGTGAGATTCTCCCTTGATAGGAGCCTTACATGATAGACAACTTAATGTTTTCATACACCTCATACACATTTATTAAAATAAAACTTAGTTACGGGAAAAGTCCTTTCGTTTGCACCCTATTTTAACTACCGGAGCTATAAAATCTCCTTTATACGACAGAAATCGAGACAACATCTAAAACAATTTTGAGATTTTCTTATCATTTTGTTCCTCTATGACTGTCCCTGTGACAAGACAACCTAATATCGAATCCGGACTATCAGATCAAACGCGTATTTCCTTGAACCTTTTTGATACTATTATTAAAACAACCACTACCCGGGTAGAACTTGAACGTTCGTGGGTAGTGATTTAAAGGGACATAAACATCCAGGAACAGTTGGAAGCCAGACAACGACCTAGAAATAAGCCCTAGCTTCCCTTGTCGAAGGTTGACATTTCTTCCTTCTCTACCCCTTACTCACTTTCGGATGCCTAGACATTGTACTTATAAGGCTTAAGTACAGACTCTAGAACAACATCTTTTTGGCGCCGTTGTCGTGGACCGAAGTTACAAAATCTTTTTCCCTAGGAAAATGACATTTTTTTTCGTTGAAAGTGTCACCCTTTGATAGTGAACGAAGAGTGCACACCTTTTAAAGGCCTTCCAATCTTTCACTTGGAAATTCCTCGATTAATAAGCTAGCATCTAGTCGAAGGAATACCAGGCAAAACCCGGATGGTAAACAGACCACACCTGTTACCGATCCTGAGAATATTTTAAAGGAGAGAGGCTCTCTTAAGCCAACCCCTGTAGTCTATCAGCTTAAATACCCACAACTGAAGTCCAAGAGTTCTTCTAAACCTTCAACTTCATGCAACCCTCTTTTCTACACAAAGGATCTAACATCAAATTGCTCCGAAGTTAGAAGTGAAACCCGTCTGATAACCTTTGTAGTACACAAAGGAAAAAGTCTTGTAGAAAATTCATCTATTGTCGATATATCGTCGACTCTTCAGTTAAATTTTTCGACCTCACCCAGTGTCGAAGAATATTTCACACATCTAGTTTCCACACCCATTAGTTCTCCTGATTACATCTCTTGCAAGTCCGAATGGCCAAGCCCTCACATCCGTTACCAATCATCCTCGGATTTTTCACCCCACAAAGAAAGTAAAGATTCACTTCTAATATTCCAAAACCCCCTTTACAACTTTCCACAAATATCGATGGCAGCCGATGGAGGGGTTGTCGGAGGAGGTGATGGGGTTCCTCCTGGAGGAGGAGGTGGAGGTGCTCCTAGGAGAGGATATGGAGGTCAAGGGCCTGCCCCCCCTCCCAGAGTGTTTTCTAAAGTGGCAACAAGATACGCTCCTTTTGTATTTCCCGTTCCTCTGCATGACCTTCCCAAAAATTATATAAACAATTTGTCAAAATTCATTGGGGAAGGAGATCTGACCATGGCTGAACACACCAATTTCTTTGATCAATTCGTAGACATCCTAGGTCTCGAAAATGAAGATGTGTATTCGAGTCTTTTCGTACAAACCTTCGAAGGTCAGGTCCGAACTTGGTTTCAGAGTCTACCTGCAAGATCTATCTTGTCCTATGACACCTTGGAAGATGCTTTCCTTAGACAATGGGGTGAAAGAAAGGACCACATATACTATTTAACCGAGTTTGGGTCTTTAAGAAAAAAGAATTCAGAAATAGTTATGGAGTTTATTCAAAGATTCAACAAGCTGTATAACAAAATCCCAGCCGAGGTTAAACCGTCCCAACCCGCAGCCAAAGTAACTTTCACTGGGGCTTTCGAACCATATTTTTCACTTCTTTTACGAGAAAGAAGGGGAGCTACTCTAAACTGAATGCAAGATGACGCTGTAGAAATTGAGTCAAATATGATGGCTTCTGGTAAGTTAAAAGATAAAGTAGAAGCGGGAAACTGAGAAACTAGACGCTTTAGAGAACAAACAGGGTCATGAGGGTCTAATAGATACACAGATGACAAAGTAGACGATATGGCCAGAGTAATTAAGGAGTTGTCTAATAAGATATCTAGAATGGAGCTAGAACAAGCCAAAGCCAATTCTTTCGCCAAAAAGGATTTCAGGAGGAATCCCAATCCTTCAAACCAGCAACGACAGATAAAAAATGAAGATCAGAAAATACAAACTCCCCTAAAGAACGAAAATTTTATAGGGGGGAATGATCTCCAAGATTTCGGAGATTTAGAGGATGATGTCACGAACTTGGGTGATGACTACACACAACCTTATTTGACTAGAGAGGATTATGAAAAATCTCTAAACACTCAACAATTGTCTATTAAGGGTGAATAAAGAGATTATACTGACCTGTGTAGTTATCAAGAAGAAACCGATATTATAATGGCTAAGGTCCAACCTAGGTATAACTTGAGATCTAAGAGTAAGCCCATTTCAACTACTCAACCTAAGAAAATTCTCCCAAGAGGTCAAACTGATGAGCCTACCCCGGAAGAAACCATGTTACCTAACAACAAAGTGAAAGTAGTAAATGCTCAAGAACCTGAAGTGGAGAAGGTTGAGACTCAAACAGATGAAACCAAAGAAGCTAATACAAATACACCTTTAACCAAGATCATGAGTAATAAGGAAGTCCAGATAAATAAGTTGGAAAAGAAAAATTTGGAAGTCCCAACTAGAGAAACAGACAAGGTGAGTGGAGTTTTTAGTTTCGAAAACGAGATAAATAAAATTAAGATACCAATTCCTCTAGTAGAGTTAGAGAAAAACCCAGTTTATCGAAAGCAGATTACCAAAGTGATAGGCGTTTCAGAGCTAGAAAGCTAATCTGACGTTTTGAACCTGGAAGATGATAAGCCCAACATCACTTTTGGTCCACATTTTGAAGGATCCAAAGACATTGTTGCTCCCTTTTATATCACCTTAAACGTGTACGATCAATTGCTACATAATTGCATGCTAGACTCCAGAGCCTCACATAACGTGATGCCTAAAATTATTATGGACAGATTGGGCCTCCAGATCACCAGACCTTACGGAGATCTTTACTTATTTGATTCGAGAAAAGTTAAGTGCATGGGAATGATAAAGGATTTAGTAGTCACCCTGGAAAAGGTCCCAGTTAAGAGCGTCTTGATGGATGTGGTCATTGCTGATATTCCCCCCAAGTACGACTTACTGTTGTCTAGGTCATGGGGAGCCAAGCTGGGGGGTTCTCTTCAATTGGATATGACGTACACCACAATTCCTGTTTTTGGTGGGCAATTTACTCGGTTGTACAGGGAGACGAGGTTAGCATATACAGTAAGCGACTCTCAAAATCTGAACAATTTCCCTATTTACATTGCAGATCAAGATTTAGGAAATTGTATCTTATCTTTTGACAACGATTTAGATGGTTGCACAGAGGAAAACAATATAGATCATGAAGAGTCAGGTTACATGACCAAGGATATGTGTAGCACTAGTATCTAGAAAATGTTTTTTTACGGTGCCTTGTCATGAGAAGGAGCTAGTGCAGGAGTGCTTTTTGTGGCACTCGAAGAAAGGTTCATTGTACCTTTTTATTACAGACTACAATGGGATATAGATTATACTAAAAATGTATGTGAATATGAATCCTTGGTCTTAGGATTAGAGGTTGCCAGGAGGCTAAAAATAAAAAACCTAGAGGTATATGGAGATGCGGAGCTGATAGTCAAACAAATAAATCAGCAATACCAGGCCAAGCATCCCGGATTAAGATCATATAGAAATTGTTCCTGGGATCTAATGGAAAACGTTTTCTTGTCTGTAAATGTCCACTTCATCCCACGCACAAAAAACTTACAAGCGGATGCATTAGCTAAAGAAGCTTCAACTTTCACTCCTCCTACAACCTTTAAATTGAAGTATCACATAGAGATAAGACACAAACCTTCTATACTGGATAATATCCAGCATTGGCAGGTTTTTGAGGATGATGAACAAATTAAGAAGTTTCTTGAAGCAGTAGGTGAATTTTCCGAAACTCACGTGGATCAAGAAAATCAGAACGACCATATATGGATCATGCAAAAAGGGGAGGACCCTCAATATTTCCAAGACAAAATCACAAATCATTGCATGTTGGTCCTAAAAAATAACCAGATTCCGAAAGGACTGATCCCTCTGGAAAGACTGTTTGATCAAAACGACATACCTGTAAAATCCACCTTACAACCCCAACCAGAAGAGGTTGAGGACTGTGACATAGGAACCAAAGAAGAGTCCAGGATGGTTAAAATATCTAAACTCCTCCCCCCTGAAATAAAAGACAAGTATAAGGACCTACTCAGACAATTTAAAGATGTTTTCGCCTGGTCTTACGATGAGTTAAGAACCTACGACACTACCGTGATTGATCACAAGATACCTCTAATGCCTGGGGTCAAACCCTTTAGACAAAATCTTAGGCAGATAAACCCCATTTTATTGCCTGTGGTCGAGAGAGAAGTGAAGAAGATTTTAGAGGTGAAAATTATAGTACCTCTGAGATATTTCAACTGGGTGGAAAACCTGGTCCCGGTTAGAAAAAAGAGTGGGGAAATTAGATTGTGCGTGGATTTCAGAAATCTAAATAAGTCCTCTCTTAAAGAAAACTATTCGCTCCCTAAAATGGATCACGTGCTAGAAAAGGCGGTTGGGGTGAACAGAATGTCTATGATTGACGATTTCTCTGGATATAATCAAATTGCCATGAATGAACAAGATAAATAAAAAATAACTTTTACTACCCCTTGGGGTACGTTCATGTGATAAAATGCCTTTCGGTTTGATGAATGCAGGAGCCACATTCCAACGCGCTATGGACATCACTTTCATCGGAGAGAGGGATACGTTTGTAGTCATCTATCTCGATGATTTAACGGTTTTCTCCAAATCCTACGAAGAGCATTTGGTACATCTTAAACAAACATTCGAAAAATGCCGCAGGTTTGGTCTGTCCTTAAATCCCAAGAAATCACACTTTGTCATGCAAGAAGGTAAATTTTTGGTTCATATTGTATCTAGGGATGGAATTAAGATTTATCCTAAGAGGGTTGAAGTGATAGACACTATAAAGATTCCTATAAATGTAAAAGAAACTCAATCTTTCTTAGGATTTTTTTTTTTTTATGAAGATTTATCCCAAATTTCGCGAAAATTGTAAAATTGATCACAGATATGCTAAAAGAGAACAACAAAGTAAAGTGGACAATAGAGGCCAAAGCATCATTCACACACATTAATAAAGTCATAGTCGAGGCACCTATGTTGGCAAGCCCCGATTATCTAAAAGAATTTATTATTTTCTCATTTGCCTCCGAACATACGATTGCTGCGGTGCTCCTCCAAAAAAACGAAGAGGGTTTTGAACAACCGATCGCCTTTTTCAGCAAGAGCCTCAGAGACGCAGAACTTAAATATGATATAATAGAAAAACAACCGTACGCCATGGTAAAATCACTGAAGGCATTTAGAACATATGTATTACACTCCAAGATAATTGCGTACGTGCCTACCAGTTCTGTGAAAGATATTTTGGTACAATTAGACATCGATGGGAAAAGAGGACGATGGATTTCCAAGATTCAAGAATTTGACCTGGAAATCAAACCTACTAAACTGATAAAGGGACAAGGCCTGGCCAAACTTTTGTCTCAATCAAATCTGAGAGCTCTGGATATAAACTGCCTGCAGGAAGGTGAGGAAGACATGAACATAAACGAGCTTGATGAGAGAACAAATAGAATTAAGATTGAAGAGAAGTTCATATCATCAGAATGGTACAGAAACATAGTATCCTACCTGCTGACTCTAAAATGCCTGAGTGAACTATCACCATCAAAAGCCAGGACTTTAAAGCTTCATGCAGTTAAATATTGTATTTCCGAAAATCAACTATATTGGAAAGACCCACTCGGTTTCTTGTTAATCTGCTTAGTCGAATCGGAAACAGAAAGGGTTATAAGTGAATTTCATGAAGGAGTGTGTGGAGGACATCACGCTTGGAGCGCCAAAACTTACAAAATTCTGAGGGTTGCGTATTACTGGCCAAAATGTTTCTCAGACATCAATGCCAAGGTCCAAGCCTGTAGCCCTTGTCAACTATTTGTAGGCAAACAGAAACTCACGGCGCTACCTTTAGTTCCGGTCAAAACTGAAGCCCCTTTTCAACAATGGGGGCTAGATTTTATAGGCGATATTAATCCACATTCTAGTGCCCAACACAAGTGGATCTTAACTGCCACAGACTACTTTACTAAATGGGTGGAAGCTATTCCAACCAAAAGGGAAACTGACTTGGTGGTAATAGATTTCTTAGAAGACAATATTTTGTCAAGATTTGGCTGCCCCCGAAAGATAGTCACAGATAATGCCCAAGCTTTCAAATCTATGGTTATGATCAGCTTCTGCCAAAAGTATAATATCATTATTGGCCATTCCACAGTGTATTACCCCCAAGGAAATGGACTGGTCGAGTCGTCTAACAAGAGCTTGATCAATATAATTAAGAAAGTGTTGGATGAAAACAAAAAGTCTTGGCATGTGCATTTAAAGTACGCTTTGTGGGAAAATCACATAGGCACTAAAAATTCTATCGACATTTCCCCTTTTCAGATGGTATATGGGACAGATGCGGTGTTACCTATAAATTTAGCGCTCCCCGTGATGAAATTATGGCAAGATCATAAAGAAGAACCTAATCATGTCACTAAGAGGATAAACCATATAATCGAGGTTCAACAGCACAGGGTCGAAGTAGATGAAAGGATGCAGAAGTACCAAGATGACATGAAGGCATTATTCGACCATAGGGAAAAGGACAAATATTTCCTCCCAAGTGATTTAGTATTAAGGTGGGATGCAAGGAGGGAAGAAACAATGAAACACGGTAAATTTGATCACCTCTGGTATGGGCCATTCAAAGTCTCGGCTCTCGAAGGAAAAAATTCTTTCCTACTAGAAAATCTAGACGGTGAAATCCTCAACGCCCCTATCAATGGGCGTTATCTGAAGCATTATATGACATA
>SNQJ01S0044816.1:138260-158274 GCA_010110895.2 Picea sitchensis
ATATAGCATAGAAAATCCTCAGAAAAAGTACTCAACGCCTTGAAAAAGAGATAATTTTAGATAATAAGCCTCTTCAAGGGGGAAACCTCCTTTTACCCCACTTAAATGTTCAAGTACAAGATGATTCAAAATGAAAATGTCTCTTTGTATATGTAGGAGACTAGGAGGTATAATTACAACTAATGGCCTAAAGATGACATATATAAAATAAAATTACTAACATAATATGCCCCAATTAAGGGGTAATGAGCCAATATTAGGGCTTAACACATTACGACCTAAATTCATTAAACAAAATTATTGGGCATGTGGTCCAACATCGAGGGCAAGCACCTGCACCAACGCACAACACATGCGTGGAGTACCATCAGTCAACAAATAAGTCACTGAAGCCAAGCGCAAGCTCCAAGCCATGGGGAGGAGGCACAGGAACCAAGCCCGCAGACCATGCACCAGGCCATGCGACCTGCAAATAAAGTGCCAGGCACCAGGTCACAAATGAGGGAACCCACAATGGATTCTCGTTGTGCATGCGCACTAAAATTTGAGCATTAAACCCACATCAAGATACTAGAAGGGGCCATGGTAGTGCATTACGTGTTTTAAAAAATGTAAATAATAATAAAAAAAATTAATAATAGAAATGAACCAAAAGATATATATAATAATAATAAATTATTGGGTCTACGTTCAACTAGCCCAATATCCAAGTTATATAGCACCCTATTCTAACAAATACAGTGTGTACACATGGAGTACCAAGGAAGAGTAACGAGGAGTATATAATATGCACTACACGTCTCAATTTATTGGGTTTGAGGCCCAATCTCCATCTATCGACCACGGTCTGTGAGCTGAGTCAAATGTGGCAAAGTGTTTGAGGCTCGTTACGCATTGAGAATCGTAGTAGCACAGATAATTTTCTACAACCTTATTATTGCCACCTCTCAAAACAAACTGTGCCATCGCTCTAAGTGAGCAACAAGATTGCTCTACAAAGGGGCTTTTGGCTTACCCCAGCACAAATATTCACTATCAGCCCACGCGTAAACCAAGCACAAAGACAGAGTAAAAAAAACAAAGAGAGCTACGGGTTATGGCAATCAATGGGAATGGAACCCTCAACTCCGTGAACCAATCAAAGAAATGAGAGACCTGTTCAGAAAATTGCCAGACAAGTTCAGAAAATTGACAAGAAAATCTCCAACAGACAAGTTCAAGCCATCAACCAAGTGCCTAATCACATGGAGGATAATCCCACAAGGGGCGGCCTCACATGGATCCCAATCACCAAAAAAAAAAGAGCGGAGGGAACGCGCCACTATGCTTGATGTGCCCTCCATTCCTAGAACTCATGGATACCAGGGTCAACCGAGCAGAGGGATGTCCATGGTCGTCGGCCTCATCCTTGACCTCTGCAAAGCGTTGAAAAAAAAATAATGAGAATGAAAAGGGTCAAGTGAGGTTAGGGTTCGAGAAGATAAAGGCGAGGGTAATTTAGGGTTGAGGATGAGAGCCCTGGGAAGGAGGGCACGTGGACCTCATGCACCCATGATGCCCGACTTCAAATAAAAAAAAAAATTGTTTATTTTTTTCTATTATTTCTTTACAGTTTCTCTTATTTAATTTTATTATTGTTTTTAATTAATTGTTTTTAAAATTTCTTTTAAATTACGTTTTATTTTTTTAATTGTATAAAATTTGTTAAAAAAAAATGTTAATTAAAAAAATATATATATATATAATAATAATGAAGTTATAAAAAATATATATATAAGTTTGGAGTCCATGGGTTTTTAACCCACGACCACCCACCAAGCCCAAGCCTTAAGAAATGACCAAACACCAATGTGCCACACATATCACTTTTACAAAATTAATTCACATGTAAATAAATTAATTATCAATAGTAACAAAGTACTATCCCGAAGTATAACCTCCCATTTTCCAAGTTAACGACGCACTGAGTTCCATTCCCTCAACCATCGAGCCAAGTGCCAAGTCCTTCCATTCCATTCCACTAGTCAAAGCCACGCACCAAGCCCATAAGGGAGCATTTTTGTGCACAACGTATTAACATTATAAAATTTTAATGTTAATAATGGGTTTGAAACCTATTATTATTAATAAAATATATATCCCCTTGATTAATGAATGTAATAGTGTAACTTTATAATTTACAGGTTAAAAGTCCTTGTAGAGTAGCGAGAGTTTGATGCAGGTTGTGGGAAATAGTCAGGGTACAATAGGGGTATAATAGAAAGCACCATATAAGAGATCTATTGCACTGTGGCGAGTATGGTACAATGTTAGCATAACTACCAGGGAGAGGGTCAATAGTTTTCTTAGGTGAAGACATCAAGATTAGACACTTTAACCCTAACCTAGCCACCTCCGCTAAAGAGAGTAACGTCTGTTTATAGACAAGTAAAAAAAACTTACGCCTAACCCTGTTTTCTAGTTTAAGTTGCGCAAATTTGAAACGTCCTTGAACTCACCCTGACAACTTTGGTTGATGTAGGTTAAATCATACAGAATGGTTAGGACTCGTGGAAATTGAGGTAGAGGGGCATCATCATAGGGACCGCCAGCGCTGCCACCACCATCGCTTGAACTAGCTCTCATATTGTGCTCTTTGGAGGCCATAAATGAGACTTTAGAAGGGCATCAACTAGCCAGAATCGAAGTGGAGCCCCCACCAACTGGAATGGGTAATCCAGAAGCGTCGAGGGATTCAGGGGGAGGACGTCCATCGGAAGACCTCACTAGAGAACTGCAGAAGATCAAACTTCCAAAGTTTTCCAGGGGTCTCGCCAGTGAACTTGTCGAGGTGTGGTTGGAAGGCATGATAAGGTGTTTTTCCCTAAGAGACTATGCGTCCACTTCAAAAGAGAAGATAGTGATTTTTCAGTTGAGAGACAATGCCTTGAACTGGTGGGGCAACCTGGAAAGGAAACTGAATCTTACCCCGGACACCGTATCTTGGTAACTTTTCGAGGAGAGGTCTTGAAGGAAATATATGCCATCTTACTATGAGGAACAACAGGTAGGAGTGTTTCATGCCTTAGTACAGGAAAATAGAACTGTAGAAGAATATGATATTAGGTTTATGGAATTGGTCAAATATGTTTCATATATGGATAATGACCAACGACAGGAAGAACACTTTGTCTATGGGTTAAACCCTAATATAAGTGCTATGGTTTCGGATGTGGAAACTGTCTTCCATAGAAGAAGCTGTGGAAAATGTGCGTTATGCAAAGGAGCACATGAACTTAACCAGAGGTACGAGACCAACCTTTTCGCATCATCCTGGATTTGTGGGGAAGGTCCCTAGGACACTACCCAGGGGAGGGTACTCAAGGCCACCTCCATATGGTAATAGAGTCACACCAAGAACAATAGTCATAGGGATTTCAATGGTGGCAAGTGAAACATCCCGCTCATCACCAACAACACAGACATGTCCACAACCATCTTAGGGAGCAGCTAGTAGGGGCAGGGGTTCTAGGGGAAGGAACTCATTTCAGAGACAGTCATGTAAAAGTGCACAGTTTCAATCCTGTGTTACCTATTGGGGGTGCGAAGGACCCCATTACCAGCATGACTTCCTAGAGTCACAATCAGGATTTGTGCATAGAGAAGGAAAGGCCCCGATGGGAAGAGCAAGTAGCAGCCACTAGATTTACGCAACGGTTTATAATCGCCAGGCAGAAAATCAATCCATAGTGGTGGAGTCATCAGGTATGCACCAGGGGTGCACCAGGTTGCTAGGAGTTTTGGGCTCGAGAACCAGGAATCCTCACAGAATCCTGGAGCTAGGGAGCCAGACAGGCTTTATGCCTAGCTGGCAGGGAGGAAATATTTAGTTTTGGGCAGAGTTCGGACAGAGTAGCGGAGAGGACAACCGGAGATTGGGGAATTAGAATCAGACAGAGGTATGTAATTTCATGAATTTGTTCTGTTATGTGGTTGTTAATTAAATTTACTTTCATGTTGTTCATAAATTTAATTTATACTTTAATGATGAAATTGTACAGGATATAATTTTCTTTATTCTTTATTTTAGCGTGTGTTTTATAAGGCTCTGTGGGGACAGAGACCTTACAGTAGTCAAAAGAAACTGATGTCAGTAAACGTCTTCAAGCGGCTATATCTACCAATGACACCGCACCCACAACCCTACACCATTAGCTGGATTTTCCAAGGAAGAGATCTTTGTGTCAACCAACAGTGTCGGATTCCCTACGACATCAAGCCTTTCAAATATGAGGTACCATGTGATATTGCTTCCTTTGAAGTTTGTTCTTTTATTTTAGGACAACCGTATTTGTGGAAGTGTCATGTTGTGTATGACTCTAGACCCTGTAGTGTTATTATTACTTTGGGTAGACAATTGTACATAATACTAGAGGTAGCAGCGCCTACTGCTATTTCTTTAATCTCTGCTAAGAAATGTAGTAAGGTCATCTCATAGATCAAGAAGTTCATATTCTTTGTGATTCGTCCTCATGGTAAGTAGAAGGTCGTTGCCACATCTATGGCCTCTAAAAAAATCCTCTCTTTGCAACAGAAGCAAGTGGATGGGATTGTGGAAGAATATAAAGACATCTTCTCCTCACCTATAGGGGTACCAAAACACTTCCAAGTCAAACAACCAATTGATCTGACCCCCGACACACCTCTACCTAATGGACCATTCTATCGTTGCTCACTGATGGAAAATGATGAAATAAGGCATCAGATCCAAGAGCTTATTCAAAAGGGGAACATCAGACCCAGATCCTCCCCTTGAGGAACCCCGATTGTACTAGTGCAGAAGACGAATGGGACTTAGCGACTCTGCATTGATTACAAATCCTTAAACAAAATCACAGTTAGGAACCGATACCCCATTCCCAGGATTGATGACCTTCTTGACCAACTATGTTCGGTATGTGTTATATTCTTTGCACAAGTAGTAGTGTTTGTCTTGTGTCAAGTGGACAGGGGGGTGAAAGCACTCAATGCGGGGGTTCATGGGTAGCGTCCCCAAAAATGTTTTTTCTTTGGGAAACATATCTCATTTTTGCCTCATTTTTTCACGTTGCCTTGATTTTTGTGTCCATTGTTGGGTGGTTTTTCGACACATGATTTTTGCCAACGATTTTCTATTTTTGGTTAAGGAATTAGGGTTTTTGATTAATCGAGGTCATTTACTTAGGGTTTTGGGTGTCGTTGGCGCCTATATGTATATTGTATTGTAAACAATGTATCACGATGAATGAATATAGAATATGCTAGTTTTCCCAATTTGGGTTTCCATGGGAAAAATCTCTCTGTAATGTTTGTATTTGCAATTGTATCATTTCTGTTCTTTTACTTAAAATTTGTTTGCAGTAAATATTGTACAAGTTTAAAATATACATCTGGTATCAAAGAGAGGTTTTCTTCAGGGGGATGCCTTTGTGGTCAAGGGTTTGGCTCAGGACTGTGATAAGCCTTATTACAGTGGGAGATCTGTGGTATTGATTTTTCAGGTGAAAAAAAATGGCGAGCAATTCGAAAATGGAGATCGATAAGTTTAATGGGAAAAGATTTGAGTTGTGGAAGCTCAAGATGGAAGATCTATTGGTGGGAAAATATCAGTGGATCGTGCTAGATCCAGTACTTCACCTATAAGAAATTTAGCAGATGACTGGAAAACGTTGGATCGGAAGGCGAAGAGCACAATATGACTATGTCTCTCAGATTCAGTATTACTGAATGTGTGAGAGGAAGCTATAGACAAGGATTTATGGGATAAGTTTGGGAAGTTGTATCATTCTAAGTCCCTAGTAAATAAACTATTCATGAGAAAGAAGCTGTATAACCTGAGGATGAGAGATGGAGACTCAGTGGGAGAGCATTTGAACGGCTTCAATAATGTGGTAAGTCAGTTAATATCTATTGAGATAAAAAATTCATATGAAGATAAGTGTATCAATTTATTGTGTTCTTTACCAGACTCGTTGGATAGTCTGGTTGTGTCCATAGGTAGTAATACAACTTCCTTGAAGTTTGATAAAGTGGACTCATCCTTGTTGTTGCAGGAGATGAGATGAAAGAATATGGAAGGATAGAGAACAAACATATTATTTGCAAGAGGATGCTCCTAGGAAAGAAATAGATCTAAGTTATCAAGTGTGATGTCTAAGTCTAAGGGTATATCTAAATATCTGGGATAGTTTTTAATGGTATGTTGGAGATGTGGAAAAGAAGGGAACTACAAGAAGTAGTGTAGATCCAAAGTTGAGAAAAAGAAGGGATTTGAAGAATGTCCTTCTACAAAAGAAAATACCTCAGAGGACAAAGGAGGGGATGTGTACTTGGATTTTGCAAGAACACATCCTGATCATGTGGCATGGTTGGTTGACTCAGATGCATCTTTTAATATGACTCCCCACAAGGATTGGTTCTGTGAATATGAAAGGTATGATGGAGGTAATGTTTTCCTAGGTGATGACTCGAAAACCAGAATCATAGGTCGAGGAAAATTCAAGTTGAGGCTCATAGATGGAATGATTGGAATACTACCTAGTGTTCTTCACATCCTGGGATTGGCCAGGAATTTGATTTTTGTAAGAAAAATGGACGATGGAGGGGTAAAAACAATATTTGAAAATGAAATTTCCAGGATGGTTCAAGGAGAAATGGTGTTGTTGAAGGGAGTTTGGTTTTGAACTCTGTATAAGATGCAATGAAGAGATATTAGTGATGGGTGTAATAGTTCCATTGTTATTGATATTGGATTTGAAGAATAAATAACTACTACAGTCTCTGGAGAAAAGTTAATGTTGTGGCATCAAAGACTAGGGAATATCAGAGAGAACGGTCTTCAACTACTACACGATAAAGGTATGGTTGAAGGCATGTCTAACTTCTCTATGTATTTTGATTTATTTGAACATTGTGTATATGGGAAGCATAATCGGGTAAGATTCCCCTCTGGTGCATCGATGGAAGAAGGAATTTTACACTTAGTTCACAGTGATATTTTTGGACCTGTATCAGTCCCATCATTGGGAAAATCTGTGTACTATGTTTCATTTATAGATGAATTCTTGAGGAATGCTTGAATATATTTCCTCAAGAAGAAATATGAAGTCATTGATAGGTTTAAATAGTTTAAGGCTCTTGTTGAGAATCAAATAGAGAAACGAATTAAGGTGTTGAGGATAGATAATGGCGGAGAGTTATACGGGAATGAATTTGAAGAATTATGTAAGAAGTGTGGTATATCAAGGAAGAATACTACTCCACATACACCTCAATAGAATGGAGTTGCAGAAACGATGAATAAGACGCTGATGAAAAAATAAAGGTGCATGTTCTATAGTGTCGGTTTAGGGCAATAATTCTGGGTAGAGGCAGTGGGTACTCCATGTTACCTAGTCAACATATCACCCTCATCAACACTGGATGAAAAGACTCCACAAGAGGTATGGAATGGTAAGAAACATTCTCTCACACATCTCAAGGTATTTGGCTATGATACATATGTTCATGGTCCAAAGGAAAACAAGAGTAAGCTAGATAAGAAGGTTGAAAAGTGTATATTTATGGGATATAAATATGGTCTCAAAGGTTATAAGCTTTGGAACCCAGAAACTAAGAAGTTAGTGTATATTCAAGATGTGGTATTTAGAGAAATGAAGGATGTTGTTAAACAGGAAGTCCTACCAAGGAAGAACCAAAAAATAGAGTTTTATTTAAGGGATGATGAATTATACTCTACATAAGAACATGAATCAGAAGAATAAGATCCTCATACTCCAATATTGAGGATATCGGTTCAAGAAAGAAGGATACTGGAAAGGTATACTCCATATGATTTATTTTAAAAATTTTCTTTGTCTATTACTGATGATGATCCTAGAACTGTCAAGGAGACAATGGATTCGGAGGATGTAAATATTTGGAAAAATGCGATGGAAAAAGAAATGGAAGCCCTAGATAAGAATGAGGTTTAGGATCTAATGGAGTTGTAGACTAGAATAAATCCCATTGGCAACAAATGGGTATTTAAAAAAAAGTTGAATGTTGAAGGAAAAGTGGAGAAACACAAAGCTCGGTTAGTAGTAAAGGGTTATTCCCGGGTTGAGGGAATTGATTTTGGTGAGATTTTCTCTTGTTGCCAAGTAAAACTCTATAATATTTATATTATCTATTACTGTTGCATTTGATTTTGAAGTAGAAAAGATGGATGTGAAGACAACATTCCTACATGGGGATCTGGAAGAAGAAATCTATATGAAGAAGCCATAAGGATTTTCTTTGGAGGCAAAGAAGGAGTTGGTATGCAAGTTGAAAAAGTTTTTGTATGGTTTAAAACAATCACCAAGGATGTGGTATAAAAAATTTGATACTTTTATGCCAGGAATTGGCTTCACAAGTAGAAACGGGGATCATTGTGTGTATTTTAAATTAATTGATGATCATTTGATTTATTTGGTCTTGTATGTGGATGACATGTTGTTGATAGGAAACAACAAGGAGATTATCCAGGATGTGAAAAATCAATTGTCCTCTAAATTTCACATGAAGGATCTCAGTGCTTCAAATTTCATTTTGGGCATGGAAATTAAAAGAAATTGGAAAAAGAGGAAACTCTAGTTAAATTAGAGAAAATATGTCGAGACAATATTGCAAAGGTTTAATATGCAGGAATGTAAATCGGTCAAGGTTCTTATTCCTGTTGGTTTAAATTTATTTGGGGATTAGTGTCCCAAGACACGGGAAGAGGAGGAGGACATGTCTCATGTTCCATATGCCATTGCATTTGGAGGTTTGATGTATGAAATTGTTTGTACTAGACCACGCATTGCACATGCAGTGGTAGTTTTGAGCAGGTATATGTCAAAACCAAGGAAGGAGCATTGTACAATAGTAAAAAGGGTTTTTAGGTATTTCCATGTCACTGCTAGGTATAGATTGTGCTACCAAGGAAGACCAGGATTGGACAGATTGGTGGATATACATGGCTTTGTGGATGCAGACTGGGTTGGAGATCTAGATCACAAGAGATCTACAAGTGGGTATGTGTTTAACATGTTTGCAAGAGCAATAAGTTAGATGAGAAAAAGACAGGTTGTTGTGGCAATTTCAACTACAGAAGATGAATACATGGCAACCACACATGCAAGTAAGGAAGAAGTATGGTTACAAAGATTGTGTTTAGGTATTGGGTTTGTACAAAAAGATATAAGGATATATTGTGATAGTTAGAGTGAAATTTTTCTGGCGAAGAACCCAACTTATCATTCAAAGACAAAGCATATTGATATTCAATATCAATTTGTGAGAGACATGGTTGAAGAAAAGAAAGTATTGCTAATGAAGGCAGACACTTTGAAGAATGTTGCAGATTCATTAACAAAATCTATGAGAAAAAAGAAGTTCTCTTGGTGTAGAGGATCCATGGGCATTGTTGACCTGGATTGTTGACTATGTAACCCAGTAGTAGTTTCTTTGTTGCACTGGGTTCTCAGGGGGGGTGCAGGGGGGAGAAATCCCCCCGTGTGAGGGCTCGAGGGTAACGGTCCTATGAAATGTTTTTTCCTCATTTTTTGTGTTGCCTCGATATTCATATCCATTGTTGGACGGTTTTTCTACACATGGTTTTTGCCGATGGTTTTCTATTTTCGGTTAAGGAATTAGGGTTTTTTACCAATCCAAGTCATTGGGTTAGGGTTTTGGATGCCACTAGTATGTATATCTATATTGTATTGTAAAAACTGTATCATGATGAATGAATATAGAATATGTTGGTTTTCCTAGTTTGGGTTTCCAGCGGAAAAATCTATATGTAATCTTTGTATTTTCCATTGTATCGTTTATGTTCTTTTATTGAAAATATGTTTGCAGTAAATATTGTACATGGTTAAAATGTACTAACTCAAGGGGGAAACGTTCTTCAGCAAGATTGACCTAAAGTCTGGCTACCACCAGGTTCCCATCGAACCAACTAATGTATGGAAGACAACCTTGAAATCTAAAGAGGGTCTCTTCGAATGGCTAGTCATGCGCTTTGGCTTAACAAGTGCATCAACCACTTTCATGAGGTTGATGGATGTTGTATTGAGACACTTCACCAACTCCTTTGTGGTGGTATATTTGGATGATATCCTCATCTTCAGAAGAACATGGGGGGATCATATACGACATATTCAACATGTTTTTAGCACTTTATGGAAGCACAAGCTATACGCCAACTTGGAAAAATGATCTTTTGGCATGAACAGGGTCCAATAATTGGTCGACATTGTTGATCAGCATGGGGTACTACATGTTGATCCAGCTAAGATCCAAGTCATCCGTGACTGGCTAGCCCCGACCACACTGACTGAGCTTCGAAGCTTCTTGGGACTAACCAATGTCTACCGATGGTTCATCTTAGGATTCTTAAATATTTCATGGGCCCTCAGTTAGATGACCAAGCATGGTGGCAGGGCTAAGTTCGCTTGGGGGAAGGAACAAAAATAAGCATTCGATGATCTGAAGCATTGTTTGCCCTAAGTTCTAGTACTCTCCTTTCCCGATATGTAAAAATCATTCAAGATTGAGATTGATGCATATGAATATGTTGTGGGAGAAGTTCTCACTCAACATGGTCATTCGGTGACATACCATAGTGAGACACTCTCAGAGATTGTCCGAAAATACCCCACCTATGACAAGGAAAATTATTCCATTTTACAAGCCTGTCATCAATGGAAACATTACATTCTGGGAAAGGAGATGATCATACAAACTGATCACAAGCCTTTGTAGTTCATACATACATAAGGGAAATTGCAGAATGACTATCATCAAAAGTGGTCCACCTACCTGCAGTAGTTCCATATCAACATCAAGTATAAGACATGTATCTCAAATCATGTCGTTGACTGCCTCAGTCGACCTCCAATGGCTTCACTCACCATTGTGCTCCATTCCCATTGACATGAAGCATCTAAGTGGCCCCAACTTTATCATCAAGATTCACACTTCACCACCACCTATTATATCTTGGGTATAGGCACAAATATCAACGATTTTCACATTCAGGATAGACTCTTATTCCACATAGGCCATCTTTGTGTTCCTACAAATGAGCATGAAAAACAGATTTGGCAATCCCACTACAGTCAGATGGCAGGACATTTTGGCATGGAGAAAACTGAGGTCATTCTTCAGAAACATTTACATTGGCCTAAACTTCAACAAGACATCAACAAATATATCAAATCTTTCATTGTGTGTTCCATTTCCAAGCTAGACATCGAGAAGAAAGGATTATGCACCACTCTTCCTACTCCTGAGAAGCCTTGGAAATCCATATCAATGGATTACATGCCAAGCCTTCCATCCACAAAGAAAGGAAATGACTTTGTATTTGTGGTCATTGATCGGTTTTTGAAGATGGCCACCCTCACAACTTGCAAGAATAAAATCACAGCGGCAGATACTACCAAGATATTCTTCGAATGAGTGTGGGTCCACTTTGGGATACCACATACCATCATCTTTGACTGAGACAATAGGTTCCTCAACACATTTTGGTCAAGTCTCTGATCACTGTTGGACACCAAGCTCACAAAATCCACTGCTTTCCACCCCCAAAAAGAGGGCCAAACAAAGGTCGTAAATCAGATGATTGTGCACATCCTACACATGTACAATTCTAAGCGTCCACGTACATGGGATGTGATTCTCCCCTATGTTCAAGACAGTTACAACAAGGCTCTCCATCGCTCCACCAGCCATAGCTCATTTCAGGTTGATCTGGGATTCCAACCCTTGGGACCCATTGATGTTGCACTTCCTCTTATAACCACACATACATATTATT
This sequence comes from Picea sitchensis, assembly GCA_010110895.2. Lineage (NCBI taxonomy): Eukaryota > Viridiplantae > Streptophyta > Pinopsida > Pinales > Pinaceae > Picea > Picea sitchensis. The sequence continues at coordinate 150,112 of SNQJ01S0044816.1, forward strand.
CCCATGATCATTCTGGGATCGACAAAGACACTAGATTCATTGAGAGGATTCAACACATCCTCCAATAGGTCTAGGATATTTTGCAGAAATCCAATGCTAAGTACAACCAGCCCCATGATCAACATAAGGTACCACACAAGTTTAAGGTTGGGGACAAAGTCTAGTTACATTTGGAGAAGCATCATCTCACTGGGCTCCATCAGAAGCTCCATCCACTTCACTATGGGCCTTACACTATCACCAAGTATGTGGGTAGCAATGATTTTGATCTAAACACTCTACCCTTCCTTGGCCTGCACCCAGTGTTCAATGTGGACCTCCTTTGACCATATTTTAAACCATTATTGAACACCTCAGAGATCAAAGAACAACCGAGCACAAGCATCGACTGATCAAATACTGGACACACAAGTCAAGGGCAGTTGCCATCAGAGGATCCAACTTTATCGGGTTGTTAAGGAAGGACAACTCCTACACCAAGTCAAGTGGCTCACACGAGGCCAAATACAATAGAAATTTCCTCACCTGATGGGGGGACTCATCGTAATGGATACCATTTCTTTGTAAGGGGGAAGGATTGATCCAGTTGGCTATTGGTGGCCACCCACCTATTCCAACTAGCTCATCTTGTCCATTTTTAGTTCAACACATTCTTCTGTACTTCTTTAGAATTGTGGGTTCTACACTTCTAGGGATGTCTGAATTCCTACACATATTCCAGGTAAATATCGGTGGCCTCTCCCCTAATCTAATTGGATTATTTTGTATTTTTTCATGTCAGGACATCTTATTGTACTTCAAGGGCTATTTTGGAGACCTAAACCGTGTTTTTTGGCTTGCCATACTCAAATTGTAGATGGATTTAGAGTTTGATGGTTGAATGTGTATCTCTCTGAAATACCTTTCGAACAGGATATCACACCCCTAAAACATAGGTCGTATGAAAAATTTATGACCCCGGGAAGTTGAGGTACCAACTTACCCAAAGGGGCCCACATGACTTTTGATGTTTCACCTCGTAGGGTTAGATTTTTGGATGTCTAGGGCTTTGGCATTCATGAGTAATATAAAAAAAGGCCTCTAGAGCCTCATTATAATTCATTCTTCTCAAACGAATGCGCATAGTAGCCACATATCTTTTCAGAGATAGATACCACCATTCGAGCAAGTGTTTTAGTTATGGAGTTTTACTGTTTCATCCTATTTCATTATTCAATAAAAGACATTGTTCACTGGATATCTATTTTATTATTCATATCTCAATGTTTATTTTATTCAGTCTATTAATCATTTTGTTCCGCTCCTAAATCTGAATCAACCAGTGGATGCTAAGTGTGATCCCACAATTCATAAGGAGTTCTTCTAGAACGTAGTAGAAATGTTTTGACATATGTTTAAACCTGCAATTCCAATAGTTACATAACCAAGCATTGATATTCAACCAAGAGTCACGGAAAATATGCTTGCATCGAAGGGCCTTCCAGCAAAATCACAAAGTCCTATTTCTTTATGGTTCCAACTCTTTAATGATATTTTGGATGACGAATAACTCATTATAGAACATGCTTAATGCGAATTTAGAGACTAAAGGGATCCCATAGGAGTTGATTATTTCTAATCTTCTGGAGAGAAGTACAATTAGGATACAAAGGAGGAAGCATAGATCTGGAAGAGAATTTAGACTAAATTCCCACATTGAGGATTGCAAACTTAGTGATGTTATGTTATATTTGGGCTTCGATGTCAACATACTACCAAACAAGACTTGGGAAGCCATGGGTAAGCCCAAGCTCTTCGAATCACCTATTCAATTGTAGATGTCCAACCAATACCATATCTACCCTTTTGGGAGGTTTCAAAACATTGAAGTGGATTTAGTTGGCGTTAATTAGATGGTATATTTTGATGTTATAGAAATAATGAAGGTGAAAGACCCATACCCATGTCTATTGTTAATTGACTCGTCCTATGATAATTACAATGTCATTGATCTTAAGAGGGAAATCATGACCTTTGAGGTGGAAACTATGAAATTAACCTAAACTCAAGACTGATACCAAGGCCCTCAATATATTGATCTAGCAGAAGAAAATATGGAAAATGATGTCCTTGATCAACTCTACACTCTCACTAAAATGACATGGTCATATTTTATTAACCCTATTGTGGATGGCTTAGTAAGTTGGTGGAGCATTTAGTTTACAAGCGAATATTTAGAGGCAAATTTTGAGAATTGGCAACAAGGAAGGTATGAAAAGATTTCAAGACGTTGCACAACTATCAAAGTGACTAGGTGGAATGGAAAAAGTATTAGAGAACACCATATTTATGATGTAATTTCAAATTTATGCATATTTCTTGTTGATCTGGAGGATAAGTTTGAGGAAGAGCAAAGGATACTTGTACTTGATATTCTATTAAAATCATCTCCATCTAGGTGGTGTGCCATGCATAAGGAAGCTTTGACTTCCTGGGATGAGATAAAAGTAACTCTTCAATACCGATTTATCCTTCCATCACAACTCAACTAGTTGCATAAGGACCAAAAGTTGAATCCTCAACTCTTAACTCTAGACTTGTATGATGGGACATCTGATCCGCCAGAGAATGTTGCACATTGCATTAAGGTATGGGAAGCTACACAACTGCCTTATAAATTTTGGGTGCATCAATTTATTCGTTCTTTCGGATGAATCCAAAATTCTTGGTATGTGCATGAAGAGACTAGAATACAAACCACTTGCTAGGAAGTACTGCAAAGCCAATTTTTCCATGATTTCCCATTTTTGGGTAAGTCTCATGAAATCACCCTAGTATTCCAATAAATTAAAAAGATGTTATTTATTGATGAATTTAAGACTTGACATTCACCTATATTTTTCCTTGAACATGAATACGTACTTCATCATAGGCTTGATCCATCCTCTATATGAATAACCATGCCTTGTAGTAAGGTTGATATGGACTGAAAAGAACTTGAAGATTGAGAGGACCTTATGCATTTGACATTTAAAGAATTTGAAGGAACTAGGGCTATTAAATACACTATTTCATATGCTATTAGTAACTCCTATACGAAACCCCTTAAGTTGAGAAAAATAAACATAGGGAGTGAGGAAAACCCTAATATGGCATCCATAAAAGATTATTGGGATGAGCAAACCTTCACAAAGATACAAGCTCTATTACGAGAATATGAAGACCTATTCACTACAAGATTTTTATAATTAAAAGGGATTAACAAATATTTATGGGAGATGAAAATTGAGCTAAAACCCGACTCAAAACTGGTCAAACATGGGCCCTATCACCTGAATCCCAGATTCAAAAAGAAATTAAAGAGGGACACTTATAAAATGTTAGCAGCTGGGATGATATTTATGGTGGATAAGGTTGTGTGGATCATCCCTATTGTAATACAGAGTAATAAGGGTATGGACAATATTAGAGTTTGTGTGGATTACACGATTTTAATAACAACCTGTGTAAATGACCTTTTTCATACTCCCTTTAATGATGAAGTCATGGAACAAGTAGAAATGAATGAATATTCTTCTTTTATAGATAGGTTTTTTGGCTATAGCCAGGTTAGAATTTCCTAAGAGGACAAGAAAAAGACTATATTCACTATCGAGCGGGGATCATTTTTCTATAATGTTATGCCTTTTGGGCTCAATAATGCCCGAATGGTGTTCTCTCATATAGTTATTGTATCATTTTGTGACTTCATTCACAAGTTTCTTGAAGTCTATATGGATGAATGGATTATGTACATACTATTAAATGATCATAGAATTCTATTACCACTAATGTTTGATCACTATATACAACTATAGATTTCCCTAAACCTAAAATAATATATTTTTTGTGTACCATTTAGGAATCTACTCGGACATATAGTCTAAAGGGAAGGAGTGTAGGTGGATCTTGCAAAAGTTGTCCTAATAATAAAAATGCCTCCTCCTACAACTTCCAAGGGATATGTTCTTAAAGGTGAAAAATTACAACTTATTAGAGAGGCTCATACCTAGTAAGTTGTAAGTAATTTTTTTGTTGAGAGGATAGTACCTACAAAGGTATGTGTATTAGCCCATAATGTAAGAATGTGTATCTGAGTTTGATAGAGGATAAAAAATAAAAAAAATTCACCAACCCCAATAAAACAAATAAAGGTTTATACCATCGATTACCTATAGCTACTGCACCATGGGAGAGAATCTCCATGGATTTAATGAGAGTTTTTCCAAGAACATGGAAGGGACACAACTACATATTTTTGGTAGTTAGTAGGTTTAGCAAGTTGTGCATTCCTATTCCTTGTAAAAAGACAATGAAGGGGAAAGATGCATCAAATGTGTTATTTGATAAGCTTTAAGTGCACTTTGGAATACTAAGGAGCATCATCTTAGATATAAATACTAGATTTCTTAGTTCCTTTTAGAGTACACTTTGGGAGAAGATGGAAAAAAAGTTGAATATATCTACAATTTTCCATACACAAACATATGGTAGATAGAAGTAGTGAAAACAACATCGGTTTAACCTTTTAAGAGTGTAAAATAATAAGCATTCAAGATCCTAAGATGGCAATTTTATTTAAATCCATTACTCTTGCAATAAAGTAATACATACTTCTATTAGTGAGTCCCTTATTGAAACATAATTTGGGTATTTTCCACCTTATCTCTTAGATGTTGTATATGAAAAACAAGGAGAAGTGAGAGAAGATGCAACAACCCTAGTCGAACAAATGTGAAGGATTATTAAGTAAAAATTAATTAGGGGATTAATCGTCTTAATGGTATTAATTAAGCAGGATAGGTATAATAAAACTAATTAAATAGTGGCCAGTTAATTAATGTTTGCAATTTGATTAATTAATTGATTAATTAAACTACCTAATACATTTAAAAACATAGGTATTAAATTTAATAAATTAATAATTAAACTACCTATTACATTTAAAAACATGAGTATTAAATTTAATAAATTAATAAGTTATATAGTTAAATTGAAAAGTTAGGTACACAACAAGGGATAACTTATTAATTGCGGAAGGATAAGATATTAAATAAAGGGGATAAGGGGCATTAACGGGAAAGGATAAGAAGGTAATAAATGGGTTAGGTAGGGAGTTAATGAGGGGGAGTCGATGAAGGAGGGATAAGGAAGGGAAGGAGGTGGACGAGAGGTCATGCTATGGGAGGTTGGGGGATGGATTTTGGGAGCTCTGGATTTGCTGAGAGAAGTGAAATTATGGAGTAGGATTTTATCAGTGCACCGAGGTTGTTGGAGGTTTTGGGCACGGGGGCCAGGATATCCTTATGATATCCTGGAGCTAAAGAGTTACCTAGTTGGCAGGGAGGAACTAGGTTTTGGGCAGTGTTTTGCAGAAGTGGTCAAGGAGGCAAGCAACGAACAAACGGAGGATTATTAACATCAGGTTCAGCTATTATTTCAAATTATGAATTGTTTTAATCTCTTATAAAATTTTATTATAATTGATAAATTTGTAGGCGAATGTGCTAAATTATAGAAATTTTTTGAATTTTACTGTTATGTTGTAAATTAAATGGTTGTTTATTTAATTCGCCCCTACATTTAGTATCAGAACTTCTTAGTTCTAAATTTGGGCCTATGGGCCAGATTCCTAGCTCCAAGCTCTAGCTCCAGTCCCGCCTAACCTGCAAACCAAACCAAACGCAGAATTTTTAAAACAAATATTAAAATAAAAAATAAAATAAATAAATGCATTGAAAAATCTAAGAGTAGCACTATGTATGGAAAATATAAAATCATAACTTGCGACTTAGAAGATTAAAGAAAAACTTTAAAAGGGATGTACTAAAAAAAATTAAAGCAAAGCTTTAAAGAAAGGTGCCTTAGTTGTTAGAAAATTACAATTGTTTAGTAAAATAAATTTAAATGGATACATGCAGGCCAACTACTCTGACAACTGTAAAAAAAAAAAAAACACTACTATTCGCAACTGTTTGACTACCAAATATCTATCTCAATTTGGTAATTTTTAGGTATTTATAATCAGAAATTATTTTTAAGGGAGTGACAAATTTTTTTTTATTAAACAAATATATTTGTAATTTTTTTTTATATATAAAAATGTTATGATTACTATCAAACCACTGATTACTTGCAATACAATACAAGAAATCAGTGAACTCCATCGATAAAACCTTCAAAAATATAATCCCGATTTACACATACTTCGTCAATTTCAGAGTCATGTCACAGAGAGAATTGACCATCTGAATCACCCTGGGAGCCATTGTGTTTCAACAATTTGAGGGCCTTTTGACACTGCTCTATAGCTACTTCCAGAGCTCGTCTCTGTGCAAGCGTCTGGTAAAATCCATAATCCAACACCTGTCATCAACTGAGCACATGACTTAGCAAATCACATGACACACAAGTCCATGCTCAAACCATGCACTCAACGCCAAGCTCATGAGATAATGCTAAACCCTAAAGAATCCACTGAAAACTCTAAAAACTGAGGAAGTACAAAAGCCCTTCACACTGTCGCACATTTTGATTGAAAAAACCATAAAGCCAGCAAGTGATGAGAAGGGTGGAGTACTAATGTGGAAGAACACCTCAACACATGAATGTCACTGTAATAAAATAGTTAACAACTTTAAGTAAATGACTGCCATGAAGCAAAGACAAACCACAAAGTATAATGTCTAAAAAAAATCCATTGAAGCTGAAATCAAAATGAAAAAGACATTGAATACCAGATTGGGCATTTGAGTTCTCGGCCCATTTTTTTTCCAGGTGCGATGCGCCGGGATTGAACATGCTATTGATTGGAGAAGTTGAATCCGTTGGCGCTCTTGTGAAGGAACTTGGATGAATTCTTTGGGGACTTTGTTGGCGTGTAGCTGAGGCACATATACGCTGATGGCCACATATACATATAATGCTATATACCTCTCTTTGTGATCTATCCACCAACACACTGCAAGAGTGAAAATACTGTTGTTGTCGTTGGAAACAGAGTGAGAGCGATGGGGGGGAACAAGCACAGCCACACTCAGCGGAGACACTTCAGGAAGAGTCGATGATAACAGGAAGAAAACGTGTGGAAGAAGCACGAGGATTTTCGTGAATACATAATAATTCTCGACGGATTGGAAGAACCCACCAACGTAGTAAAAAAACGAGATCTATACCTGACGAATGGGAGGTACTTGATTTTTTTTTTTATCTAAATTAAATTAAAAACCAGAAATCAAAGTAGTTGTGAAACAAATTTGCAAAAAAATCAGACCTCGGTTTAGGAGAAGAGTTAAAATTTAGACTCAAGGATGAAAAATCGGAGTTAAACATAAATGAAACTGTATGCCCAGTCGTATGCATTGAAAAAAAGGAAAACCAGAAATAAGAGTGTAAGATAAGACTAAGCGCTAAGCTGAGGAGAGCCCACGAAGGGCATATATCTTATAAAAAAAAAAGGGAAAAACCAGAAATGAGAGAATCCCAACCACCCTAGAAGACTTACATGTTTTTTGGATACAAAATAAATGTCCAACATCTAATGGAAAACAATTTTAAGATTTAATTTTGGAAAATAGTCATTTATAGAGTTTATCCTTATAAGAGTAAACCAGATGTTTAAAACAAATAAGAAAAGGGGTGTAATGTTGAATAGTTGCCTATGGCATAAGTCTATATGGAGGGAAGGGAAGACGTCCCACTGTAGATGTTGTGAGTGTTTCAAACAGGAAATTAGCAGTTACAACATATGCAATAAGAGGTACAGTAGGGGCCAAACATGCAAATGCATCCACTCCCACGCTGAAATTGAAGAAATCAACACCAGCCATCAACAAATTTCAGAACCAAGCTACAAAACAACCTCCCATTACCAAGCCAAGGGAGGAGCTCGCGGCCATTACCAGAACTCCACCACCGTAGCAGAGAGGGAGAAGCCGAGGGCACATTTGCGTAGGGAGAGAGAAGCGACAGTGATGGAGTATTAGGTTTGAAGGATGCGTAGGGTTCAAAGAGATGGAAGGTGTAGGGTTTAGGGTTAGGTAGGAAGAGCAAGGCGGGCACGTGGAATCCATGTGTGCCCGCACTCTTTTTTTTTAATTATTTTAATTCTTTCTATGTTTTGTTAGTAAAAGTTTTTATTTTTCT